>JANJGK010000048.1:6641484-6643984 GCA_039081455.1 Macrobrachium rosenbergii
CAAGAAACCAGCTATCATGGAGGAGATAATCTGATTTCAATTCTAAGAATCTAAATTTAACAGGAATAAACATACATACATACATATACATACATATATATATACATACATACATATATACATACATACATATATATATAAATATACAGAGAGAGAGAGAGAGAGAGAGAGAGAGAGAGAGAGAGAGAGAGAGAGAGAGAGAGAGAGAGAGATACTGTTTAAGCACATATCATTTAATCAGTTATACGTATCTTTATTAAAGACTTTAAACATATCAAAGGATGTAAGATGTGAACTTATTGCTCAAGCACTTACAGATTGGTGGATGACATGAACCTGTTAACCAAGGCTTTTTTGTTTAAAAGGATAAATTATATTTTTCCCATGGTTCCATCACCGTATTTACTGGACGGACGCCTGAATAAATTATGAAAATGAAATCCTTAAATACTTCTTTCTCGAATTTCGCGTTCATTTAATATTAGTCGGACGTTCTAAAATAAAATACGAATATTTCTGTTGTTTTACTGAGCAATATATAATATGTAACTAATTCGTCGCTGATGAAAATAATTATTTCTGTCAAAATAGCAGTAATTAAGTCAAAAGCAATTAGCTGCCGTTAACACAGCAGTCCGGTGACCCTTTGCAGACACGCTGTCGCAAATAACAGCATCGTTTCTGTGGTGAATAGGCACGGGCATTTCATCAGGGTGAAATGAACAAAGTTTTCACCATATCAAAAGTGAACCGGCTTGCTTTGATAAAATGCGTTTCATAAATTTTGATTGAACTGGAATCTAACGAGGCGTTCATACAGTACGGATTTTTGTGACAACCTATCAAATGTAAAAGACAAGTCTTACTTCCATGATATATATATATATATATATATATATATATATATATATATATATATATATAATATATATATATATATATATATCATTTCCATTGAAGTTAATGGCATTGTATGCAGAACTGTTTTTTTTATCAAGGTTTTGAATTAGTCTATACTTCTTTTCCTCTTCAGGCAAGCTTCTCAGGAATAAGGAAAAATTATTCAAGATTCTTTCCATTTACCTAATCTAGCTCATCGGCGACGTCTTCAGGGCTAAATTAAAATTTGACATACAAGGTTTTTATAACTGAATGGGCACCAACCCACGGTAGTTGCATCCAGTACATGGTACCGTATTTACATCCAAGAAGGGAAGTCAGCCTTTGACACCATATTCAACAGTGGAGTTTAAGTTACAGCTCCTCTTCAAGGCAAGCTTACCGCAACCTAGGGGTAATATTTCTTCACTATGTAGATGACCATGACTGTAAACCGACACTAGAGGAATAATTAGAAAACACAGAGGCCGTGCATAGAAAAGCCCAGTTCCATAGACTGCAAACAGCAGAAAATTTGAGTATAAATCAACAACGGCCTGTGTTGAACACACAGAGGAACACGGACTTCATCCTCCCTTTTTCAAGGAAACCTCAGGACATCCGTGAGAATCCGGAGGGAGACACGAAAAACAGAACACCCCTGCACATAACTACTAACTACGAAGCAAATCAAGACCATCGGACAGAGACAGGAATCACACCCTTCCCCACGCCCTTTGCTGCAAGCCACAGCATAGGACGCGCCCTACGGAGCACCAGGAAGGCCCATTTGTGTGTGTGTGTGTGTGTGTTTGCGTGCAAATATATACATACATACATGTATGTACACACACACATATATATAAATATATATATTTATATATATGTATATAAACAAAAACTGCTATTCTGCTTCTTTTTCAGACATTAAATTATGGTTTTCTTTATGGTTAAACTAGATTCACAAAGCAACCACGCCTTAATGGGTAAGTGAGTATAACCGAAAAAATTACTGATAAACAAGAATTCAAAATGTTATGCTGAGAGGCTTTCACACCTCATATGAAATTAAATCTGCAAATCACGCTGGTCCCAAACTCCTTGGGTTCCCAAGGGCGACAATGCTCCCAATCACAACTTGACAGGGGCGACCACCATTGCCCAACGCAGTTCATGTTGAGAGGCTTTCACGACTCCTCTGAATTCAAACTTGTAAATTTCAAACTAGCAAATTACACCAGCCCCAGCGTCTTGGAATCCTCAGGGGTGAAAGTTTCCCAACACATGGGAGGATTTCAGGTTGAGTTTGAGGAAGACTTTTAGAATCACACTCTTGCTGCTTCGGTATCCATGTCTTTGAGATGAAGCATTCTCCACACCCGCCCACCACACCTTCCAACGCATTATTTACGTTTTCTGTGCACATTCTTTTTATTTTCTTCAAATGCTAATGCATACGTGCTATCTAAAGTTTATGGTAACATTTCCAATATTTCTCGCGCGCCCTTCAATAAAAGGAATCTGGGATCTGCGTAGCTTGTTAATTTAAATCCCAGTGGAGGCCACTCTGCTGGTCGCGTTTTGGCTGCAAACTTTTGGGGATCTCTAAACAGTCGGAGGA
>JANJGK010000048.1:6646484-6693909 GCA_039081455.1 Macrobrachium rosenbergii
AGAGAGAGAGAGAGAGAGAGAGAGAGAGAGATGAGCGGATGTCCTCTTCCTCTTTCTCTATGGAACTTGAAGAGGGAGGGGAGGGGTGGAGTCTGGAGTAATATGTGACACTATGGATCACTTAAATGATCTGAAAGTTATTGAAAGTTGAACCAGGTCAATGAATCATAACTGAAAGATTCTCTAAAGGAGTGACTTCAAGGATTTACTTCTATGTGAGGTAAACACTGAGGCAAGATATTATTAAAGTGTCAGGACTGTTAAGTGGGAACCAGTGGCTTTCCTGAGGGGAGGGAGCTGTTTGAAATCGTCCCCCGGGCCCCAAAGTGAGGGGGGGCCCCAAAATGCGAAATTTAAGAAATAAAATATCTGAAATTTGCATTTACACCTGCCTTTAAAATGATCCTACAATTGCTCATATTCTAAAACCTCCCAGCTGCTTTGGCTCACTTCGCTCGCCTCCCACCCCATAAGAGGGGCCCCAAATGGGACTGTGCCCCCCGGGCCCCAAGATGTCTAGGAACGCCCCTGATGGGAACGGGAAAAGAGGCGATGGTAAGCAAAAGCCAGTGCAACCAGGTCCTGAGGGGTAACACAGAATATTTATTAATAATAATAATAATAATAATAATAATAATAATAATAATAATAATAATAATAATAATAATAATAATAATGGAGAAGCAAATCCACAGTTATGTATATGTACATATATTTAAAGATAAATCAATATAGATTTATCTTTAAATATATGTACATATACATAACTGTGGATTTGCTTCCCCATTTTAAGACTCATGCCACTATGAGTTTTTAATAATAATAATAATAATAATAATAATAATAATAATAATAATAATAATAATAATAATAATAATAATAATAATAATGTATAAAAAGATACCTGGGTTGACGTGCTAAAAAATAAGCCAAAAATATTTTTTAATGTATTACACGATTAATTATTAAATAACGTTGTATAAAAAGATACCTGGGTTGACGTGCTAAAAAATAAGCCAAAAATACTTTTTAATGTATTACACGATTAATCATTAAAGAAGCAGCCCCTTCAGAATCCATCCCCCTTCAAAAGTAAATTCCCTGAAATCCCCCTGGAGTCTATCCCATATCTTGTCCTTGAAAACGGTCCCAGGTCAACTCTTAATGATTCATGTACATCCAGAAGGCTCCGGCTTTGCAGGTGCTCCTTTAATACCCACCTACTAATTTCCACATCTACCGATAACGGGTTACTTTTCATATTTATATGAAGAATTTATATGCGAAGATTATAGTTTATTGCGGGTTGAGGACAAGCTAAATTTTAAAAGAAATAAGACAAATAAAAAATATCATCTTTATCATATTAATGTAGACGCCGTCTGGGTAGATGTTTAATGATCAAGCATAGCTCAAAGCTTGAGGGTGTAACAGACCCAACGTCTTAGAAGATGGAAGACTACATTATTCAAGGAAAACCTAGGCTAGTTGGTGTTAACGAAAAAAAGCGTGTCAGGGAACCGAGTATCTGAGCAAAAGACAGGAAAGTACAGGAGTCCGTTAATACTCAGTAAATCATGTACAAATATAATCGAGGTGAAAGGTCAGGTTTGTCAATCAAGTTTGTAAGAACTCCCAAATGCTCTTACGAACAGAGAATATAGGAAGGACAAAGAAATGAAAACGACAGCAAGAAGTATTGGAATCCATGAAAGAAGAGAGTAATAAGTGTTATAGTACACATTCATTAAATTGGAAACGAGGACGGAAGTGGGATTTATATGTATTAAGGAACAGATTTTTTTTCCAAGTATCTAGATTGAATAAGTACAGCTTAATACAGCTTCTTTAAAAATGAAAATTACTGTAGCTCGCTGCAGATTCAAAAAGATACTAGTAGTAGAAAAATAAAAGACTATGAATGTTTAATTTAATCACCATTTTGAATGGTCAAAGCAATGATTAAAAATAGATTAAATTACATACAGACTTGATATACACTTCGAGTGAGGTTTTGACCTCACAAGCGTCAAGTTGGAACGAGCGTGTAACCTCGAGCTCTTTCCAACCTGACGCTTGTGAGGTCAAAATCTCAGCTATCGAAGTGTATATGAAGTCTTTATGTAATTTACTCTATTTTTAATCATTGTTTTGACCATTCAAAATAGTGATTAAATTAAACATTCCTAGTCTTTTATTTTGCTACTGCTAGTATCTTTTTTAATCTGCAACGAGCTACAAGTTGATGCTTGTGAGGTCAAAACCTCAGCTACCGAAGTGTATACATCAAGTCTTCATGTAACTTACTCTATAGAAGGAACAGATGAGGGAGGCAATGTAACGCTACAGAAATGAGAAAATGTTTATGATAAGCTAGAGTGGGAGGTATTTCATAAGGGTGGTTCAAAAGATCAAGGATAATAAAAGATCATAAATGACGACTGCATTAACAATCATGAGCATGTTTTACGTATTGCATGATTATTTTGTCGTGTTTATATCCCGGGTTGCATATCACATCAGTATGAGTGGACTGGGGTCACTCAGTGTAGCAGACACTGTAAGCTTTAGTAAAGACGAGTTTGAAATGTGGGCGAGAAAATAACAAAGAACTATATTATAAAATATGGTGGTCGGAGATGGTAAGAAAAACTCAGTCTTTCGAATTTGTTGAACCACAGGAAAAGCCAAGAGTTATATCAAGATGATGAAACAGATATTTGTTTTTAACAGGACGGCATTTCAAGAGTGGAGATTCATGACCATCCACACTTTTGATAAACTGCAGATTAAAATTTGGAAAACGACAAAGGGAGCATCACTGAAGAACTGGGTTTTGGAAAGGCGAAGGACTCTGAGGATGGCAGAGGTAAGTGTTGTTTTACACAGAAATTACAAGAGAGACCCGAAAATGGATAGAAAGGGACAGGCCTAACTGAGTATGTCCATATCGTATTTTCCTCTCCATTGGTACATTGAATTACTCTTATAATTACGATTTTTAACTCTACAGTAACTCGAGATTATCATTATATTATAACATAAACCCGTCAGTGGTCTCCTACTACGAAGGCATTCCTTTGCAGGCGCAGGAAGATCAAGGAACAATCCAAAAAGAGAAAGAGATTAATAGAAGGTATCGGCGATCTTTGGAGGAAAATTTATTCACCCTTCCCTTAAATACCTTCCCTGTCAATCTTCATGAATTTATTTTCCTACCTCCAACCATATATTTCATTAATGAAAACTTCCAGTTCTTAACTGCATCACAGGACGGAGAGGAATTTAGATTGTTCTCTATCAGACTCCAAATTTTAATGAGGCAAGGAATAAATGATTGGGGACGAGTAAGGTTTAGAAAAGGGAGAAAAGTAAAAAATGCGCCGAAGTTTCTTCGGCGCAATCGAGTTTTCTGTACAGCGTATAATGCTGTATGAAACTCTCAACCACGGCCAATGAAACTCAGCCGTGGCCCATGAAACTTTCAGTCACTGCCCGGTAGTGGCCTATGTTGTTGGCGCCAGACGCACGATCATGGCTAACCTTAATCTTAACTAAAATAAAAACTACTGAGGATAGTGGGTTGCAATTTGATATGTTTGATGAGTGGAGAGTGGATGATCAACATACCAATTTGCGGCCCTCTTGCCTCAGTAGTTTTTAAGATCTAAGGGCGGACAGAAAAAGTGCGGACTGACAGACAAATAGCCGTCTCATTAGTTTTTTTTTACAGAAAACTAAAACTGGACGACCCTACAGTTTGTAAAGTAGAGGCAAAATGACCCCTTCACGTTTGTGTTGAACTGATCGCTGTTTCCGGATTCTCCACTTTGTTGTTTGGTGAGCGATTCTTGATTAAGGAGGATGCTATTGAAGGATAATAAATAGGGTTTCAGTGAGCTTCCTTCGGCAGCGAAGTCAAAAATAACCAATCTAGCCTCAATGACAAACTTTTAGAAAAATAAATGAGAATTATTCGACACTGACTTAGGAATTATAATTGTGTATTAAAGATCAATTTAAAATTTAAAAGTTAACTTGCAGTTAGGATTCAAGAAACAAAATCTGAGATTACAGGTTTAAAATTTAAGATTAATAAAGTTGTGATTTAACGAGCACAAGATAAGACTGAAGGCCCAAGATTTATTAATTAATACCTAGGACTTAAGATTCAACATTTAGGATACAAAAGATTTAAGGTTTCATACTTAAGATACAAAAAATTTAAGGTTTAAAATATTTAAGATAACTGTTAACGTGAAAACTGAGAAAGTATAATTTTCGAAGTAAGTATAAAAACGTATAATTTAAGACTAAATATGAATGATATGACTGATAATTTCAATTAACTTTAAATGATAAATCTAAAAGCCAATACTGAAGCTTTATATGCAAAGACAACGTTCGTATTATACCGTTCTCCTGGAAAAAGCTGGATGAAAAATCCTTATTATATCCTTGTCTTATTCTTAACACAGATCGGTCCACAGAGTGGCTGACCCCTTTGTGAGAAGGTAAAAGGATATTCCTTCTTCAGTATTTACATTTTAGTGGTTATGGCGCTGATTAGCCAGCGGATTCGAGTTCGAATTCTAGGTGAAGACGGAGTGCTCGGCTAAATCCCTGTGCCTGTTGACCTTGGAAATGCATTAGGCACCTTTTGGGTATTAAGCTATAGTGGCTCCAAACTGGAGTGAAGGCGCTGAGAGAGAGAGAGAGAGAGAGAGAGAGAGAGAAATATTAGATGGGGGAGAGTAGTGCTCCGTCAAAAATAAATTATATCCTACCGTATCTCGACGAAGTAATTCTCACTCAGACCAGGCCATACCATTCATCATCATATCTCTCTCTCTCTCTCTCTCTCTCTCTCTCTCTCTCTCTCTCTCTCTCTCTCACAGTCATCTTTATAGGGTTATCTCTGTGGTATCTCTACTGGCAAGTAATACTTTATTTAAACTATTGGGAAATAAATTATACAGACTTTGTAATCTCGTAGTTTTTTCACCATCATGTTGAAAATAAATCTCGGTGAAAACTACGTATACTACTTAAATTACAATCGACGAACAACCATTATATCTTTTTAAAATTACATTGCAGACAACAGATAATTATCTTTGTATACGCAACTACTTTTTGCAAACGCTTTGCCCTTAAGTTAAGCATACATTAGTTTAACCAGACCACTGAGCTGATTAAAAGCTCTTCTAGGGCTGGCCCGAAGGATTAGATTTATTTTACGTGGCTAAGAACCAGTTGGTTACATAGCAACGAGACCTACAGCTTACTGTGGAATCCGAACCACATTATACCGAGAAATTAATTCTATCACCAGAAATAAATTCCTCTAATTCTTCGTTGGCCGGTCGGAGACTCGAACTAGGGCCTAGCAGAGTGCTGGCCGAGAACTCTACCGACTCGTCCAACGAGGAACTTAATACATATGCTAATCATTATGTACAATGGGTACTTATTTCCATAAAGAAAGGAAGACTGTTTTCCCGTATGTACCCCGTTATTAAATCAGGTAACCCGTTCAATGATTTGTTCTAATGTCTTTACAGATACGAATATTATCAATGCTCGTTTCAGGAGGGGTCGGCAAATACTAGCTATGACAGTAATCTTTTGATAAACTTTAAAGAATGGAAGATATTTATATACAAAGAGGAATCCATCAACCGTCAAACCATTCACTACGCAGCAAAACCGTAGCAACTCCAACTCTATTGATAAAAATTAAACCCTAGTGAAAAATACAAATGAATTCGTAAAGGAAGTTTCAGGAGGTCGAATTCTTTTCTAAATAATTCAGTGAATTCATGAAGAAACTCAGTGCTTCAGGTTAGTATTCATTTTCTGAAGTTATCTCAAGAAAAGGAGGGTAACCGTGAAGGTAAACAGTCGTACAAAGGGGAGAAAACACAAAGCTAATTAACAAAGTATTCTTGGCCAACGTAATGCGATGGCTATTCAGTGATATTGTTACCTTCAAGATTAAAAGCCAAAAGGACAATGGAATGGGATGTAAAAAGGTTAATGTAATTAAACATATTTGTAAGAGTCAAGCTGACAATTAAGTCGTGTATTTAATATCATTAAAAGCACTTTTAATGAAAGACAAAAGAACCAATACAAAACAGGAGAACGGTGTTAAATGAATACACCAACAAAGAGAGATATACAGTATCGAATAACAGACGATAATTACATGAGGATTTGAAGTGCAGTATAAAAGGAAAGATTGAACACATAAGCCAAAAAATGTGAGAATAAAAGTCTATCGTCAAGAAAAGTAATGTAATCTGCTGCAACACGATGCGATGCAATAAAAATAAAACAAAATCACATTGAAATCTAATGCAGATGGTGAGAGTAAAACATGATAATGTTCACGAGATTAAAAAAGTAAATGGAGGTAATTTATAAATAAAAATGTGTAAATGCTGTAATGAAATATATATATAAGAAATATAAAAGTAAAATAGAAATAACATTTCCATCCTACGCATTATGGTTCTTTTAATCACTACCTCCCGGCATAATGGGTTAAAAGTTCACCTCCATTTTTACTAAGTACCAGAAAGAATTTATCCAGCTCGGCATAATGGATATTAGCACGGCTATAAATTATGGTTAATTCAACGCCATAACAATTCCCGCCGACCTTTTTAAAAGCAATGACATAAAATTTCATTAAAATTCTCCTAGACAAAATCTGACTGCAGAAAAATATCAGACTTTTATCTCAATTCCTTTGAAATGTTGTGCTGAAGAAAGGTTATGGTCCAAACACACTTTTTTTTGTCTGTTTACGGGAACCTGAAAGGTGATATGAGCACTATTTTTCTTCAACTTCCGGTACGATTTCGGCGATGGAATAGGATATGTTTCCAAGAAAGTCGTAAGTGAAAGATATGGTAAGACACCATAATTACTTAACGGACGAAATTATATAATCATTATCAACATTCATTACATAAAAAAGGCGATGAAGAGCAATGAAAATGACAGCCAAAGTTCTGCAAAAAGAATGATCATTATGGAGACTCATATAAAAACAGTTCCAACGGAAAAGCAAAAACGTTGCTTGAGAAAAGAGAAGAAAAAAGTCAAGAGGAGAGAATAATAAAATAAATAATGAGAAAAATATAAACAAAACACAAGAAATAAATTAAAAGGAGAGCTAAGAGAGTTAAATGAAAAACCAATTAGCAAAGAAGAAAAATGGAACCCAAGCAAGGAGAAGTTGAATACAAAAAACGATAAAAATAACAACAAATCTCGATAAACTAACACGCAATTCGATAAGAACATAAAATAAAAAGAATGGAATATACAAACAGACCAATAAAAAGAAACATACAACGAAAGCCCTCTCATCTACACACACTGCACCCTGGAAGGGAACGTGGGATTTACGAAGTGGACACCAAAATCCAACCAACTGACTGACTGCAAGTTATACTGGTGTCACGACTACCAGGGTCACTATCCAAAGCCTATATGCTCAGAAATCCGTTCTGGATCGTCGATTAATATTTCACGTCCTCTGACTGCAGCAGCTTTTGAATCTTATGATCCTTTCGTCTTTAAAGCAGCAACACCAATCTGCCTTGACACTGGTGAACGTGATAACTCTCCCTCTACGAAAAATAACGAAAGGAGATAAGGCACACGCAGAAAGAAGGAAAATTGGAAGGAATAGCGTACAGAAAAATGCGGGACATGAGAAGAAATGATGTAATATTGAAAAAAGAATTAAGGCACACACAGAAAGAAGGAAAAATGGAAGAAAGAGCTTACAGAAAAATATGGGACATGAGAAGAAATGATGTAATATTGAAAAAGAATTAAGGGCAATGAAAGAAGAGGGGTAAAATAGAAAAAGACTGAAAGAGAAACGATTGAGCCATAAGACAAAATTATACGAAAACAGAATCCTAATAAAACAAAGAAAAAGAATTAAGAATCGATACAAAGAGAAAATATGCAAAGCAATGTGAACCACACTAAAAAAAATTATTAATAATTTTAATAACATACAGTGAACCACTTCAATTATCACGTAATACAAGCTCAGCAGCAAACAAGTACCCCACATGATTCTTAATTTGATTATAATAAAAAGAAAAACCTTCAGTCAAGATGAGAATGTCTGTCCAACGGACAGCCAAACGGTTGGGCAGGAAAGGAGAATGGTGAGTGGAACCCCAGTTCATGTTTAGATTCCTTGTTGGTCAAGTCTGTAGAGTTCTCGGCTAGCACTCTGCTAGGCCCGAGTTCGAGTCTCCGACCGGCCGATGAAGAATAAGAGGAATTTATTTCTGGTGATAGAAATTCATTTCTCGGTGTAATGTGGTTCGGATTCCATAATAAGCTGTAGGTCCCTTTGCTAGGTAACCAGCTGGTTCTTAGCCACGTAAAATAAGTCTAATCCTTCGGGCCAGCCCTAGGAAAGCTGCTAATCAGCTCAGTGGTCTGGTTAGATTAAACAGACAGGAATGGTTCAGAAGTCTTTGGAACCCATTACTATTAAACCGCATTAAAAATTAAAAGCAAATGCGCTATTATATCAACTTATAAATTAATAAACGATTCCGTAAGAATCTTATCAATTCATGCCTTAAAGATCAGGCAATTTGCTCTGTTTATCACTAATAACATGTGAGTGATAAGTTGCACGTTCTCACCACATAAGACGATCGAAGGAAAATCTGATGATATGAAAATTGACCGAGGAGAGGGATTGTAATTGGTTTGCATTCAATTACGGTCATAATTACAAACGCAGAATTAATCCCATTTATAATTCCATCTAATTGGTCGTTAAAGACGACCCGACATCCATCCTTGGCAATCCAAGTCATTGAAGACGAGGTCATTTGTAAGGATTTGTATCTCTCGTGTTAAGTCGGTTGAGTACCAGGTAAGTAATAGCTCGCTAAACGAGAGAGAGAGAGAGAGAGAGAGAGAGAGAGAGACAGAGAGAGAGAGAAACCCTTCTTTTGGTAAGTTATATAGTGCCACAACCGCTGTTTATATTAATATATGTGTGTGAGTGTGTATATATATATATATATATATATATATATATATATATATATATATATATATATATATATATATGTATATATATATATATATATATATATATATATATATATATATATATATATATATATATAATTACAATAAACACAATGCCCTCCTAACTTCTCGAATTCTTCACACTGTTTGGATACGCTTGTCATTACAAAGCCTTAAAATCCAGTGAATTACCTAATGAAAAATTCTGACGTCTGTAGCAGGATTCGAAGCCGCATTCGGTATATCAGAACGAACAACTGCTGGGGATTCAGAATTTCTCCATTTGGCTCCGTATTGGACCTTTAGGCTTTGTAGTAGCAAGGGTATCCAAAAATTTTGGAGAAATCGTTAAATTAAGCGGGGATTGTGGTTATTACGATGACATGCGTACCTGGTAAAAAAAGTGACAAACATTTATATATATAATTTAACTTTATCACATACACATTTGTTTTGTGCATTAGTAGAATTACTAAAAGGACCTCATTCAAACTGGATGGTATCTAATATACCATCCAGTTTGAATGAGGTCCTTTTAGTAATTATATATATAATATATATATGTAAATATATACATATAAATGTAAATATATATTTATATATATACATAGGCTATAAGTAAATATATACGTACATATATTATACATACATATATATATATATACACACATATATATGTATATATATATATATATACATACACATACACACACATATATATATAAATATATATATATATATATATATATATATATATATATATATATATATATATATATATATATATATATATATATATATATAGAAATAATGAAAACATCAGTACGTATGAACTTGTGTATAAATAAGGGTATGCAGTCAGCTGGCGAATAGTTGGTATTCCGGGAATAAAATAAGCTCAAATAAGAGACCAAGTCAAGGTCTCTCTTATTCTCCAACGGTGATCTTAGAGGACGCTGATACTTATCACGGCGACCAAAGAGGACGCTACTCATTTTGATCCTGGAGTAATATATCATTAGTGTGACAGGACCTAATTCTCCAAGTCAGAACTTTAGCCAGGTGATTATATCTAAAACCCACCTTAATTAGGTCCCAGAGGTAATCAACAGACTTCTGGACAATGGCCTAAGAAGGGTCACATTTTCACGTCCGATTTATGACACACGAAAAGACTACAGGAAAAGATCTTTCTGACTACATTGCTTCAGCTATTTAATCAACAATAACTAAAGTGTACGCATACAAATCCATATCTATTTACCTATTAGAGTATCTCTTCTTTCCTAGTCCCCCTTTCTCAAGTTTTACAGTCCCTCAGTATTGCTCATTTGCTATTTGGTTTTCTGAGAAAAAAAGCTTACCAATAAATTATATAGTCCCTCAGTATTGCTCATTTGCTATTTGGTTTTCTGAAAAAAAAGTTACCAATAAATTATACTACATAGAATAATTCTGCCTTGGCATACTGAAAGCGTGAGTCTGAAACACATATCAATATCTTATCACTCTAATTTAGTTACAAGAACACCAAGAACCAGTGGAGTAGCCAGGATTTTTGACTGGAGGGGGCCAAACAGTCAAGACGATTTTGAATAATGCACAAATTTTTTATGATATATATATATATATATATATATATATATATATATATATATATATATATATATATATATATATATATCATAAAAAATTTGTGCATTATTCAAAATCGTCTTGATAAAATTTGATAAATATAAGAACAAAAAGTCAAAAACTTTACGTAAGATATTGATTCTTAAACAGGAATAAACTCCAGATGTATAAACAGGAATAAACTCCAAATGTATAAATGAATACTCCAGATTGATAAATGTATATATAGAACATATAATATGAAGATAGTTATTGCAAAGAAAAAATATTTTAATCTAAATTAATTTTCATCTATAAAGATGAATTTTATTGTAATTAATACAACTATTTAATGTCAACTGGGGGGGCCATGGCCCACCTGGCCCCCGCAACCCTGCCTACGCCACTGCCAAGAACACCAGAATTGGTACATACTATAACTGCAGAAAGTTAAGCAACTGATGAAGTCTATGACCGCGCGAATACTTTTATCGAATTTGGAATGGGGAACGGACGACACTTTCAATAAAACATCAGCCAACATCATAAATGAAATAACTCGGATAATGCTCACAGAGAAAAGTGGGAACGGGCGAGACTTTCATAAAGGCTTTGATACAGGCAGCAAATGATTTCCGGATGGGGTAATAGACATGAGGTGTTCTTGGGAATGGGAAAAATCCTTTGCCCTAGTGGATAAGTATAAAACTGAGTAACATCTCTTGGGTTCGGTGATCTTCGTACCTCATTCCCACTAAGGGAACAGGGTTGCTAAACCATATCTCATTCCCACTAAGGGAACAGGGTTGCTAAACCATATCTCATTCCCACTGAGGGAACAGGGTTGCTAAACATGGAACATCGGCTAACCAGAGAAAAAGCAGTCCAATATCAAGACCCGCAGCTGGTTTACCTAGGTAGAAGGTCGGCATATCCAATAAAAAGGTATTATTTTATGCATGGGCAATAATAATAATAATAATAATAATAATAATAATAATAATATCCTTTATTTCAGCTCAGGGTCATATACATGGAATATACAAATACAATGCATAGTTTATATCCAATGCTGTTACAATAAACTCCTCGATAGTTTTCAGTTAGATCTGTTATCATTTGATATTTGTCTTATATCACATGAAAACTGTTGCAGACTTATTTCTTCACTTACTATTAATTATATTTTGATTTTTTGTGTAGTGTGTGTGAATATATGCACGTATGTTTTTCAAACATGCATTTAAAGGTGCTCTTAGTTTCAACTTGATTACGGAGTGGGACATACTTTTACACGTTAAAAAGTCTCATAAAAGACGAGAAAAATATGCGTTTTACGAAAGTCAAAAAACCATATTTTTGGAGCATCATTTTTCCCCCCCTTGGAGTTTCAACAGAAATTTCATTACCAACGTAATCAACTTCATTAGGCTAAGTGTTTTTATAGTTCAAAGACTACAAAGAGGCCCTGCAAAGGGCGACAAAAAATCGAATGAATGGAACAGGCTCTTCAAAGCACAGAGGGGGGGAAAAGTAAAAGAAACCGAAAAAGTGGAAAAAAGGGAAGGTAAACATTCCAGATTACAGCCCTCCAGGTAGAATCCTCCCGTTGCTCTCTTCGTTGCTGCCGTGAGAGCTATAAGACACAGGCTGATGAAGCCTTTACCTTCGCCCAGGGGCACTGTAAGCAAATTTATTTCTTTTTCTTGAATCTCAAGGCGCTGAATGCCCTTCAGTTCTCTGTCCACGTTCATGGCCGTTTTCACCTAAATCATCTCACAACAGTCACCAATCCTGAAGCAAAACAATTTTGATTGGGAAACTCCCCTTGAAAACAAAACAAAAATCTTCGCTTCGGTTATTATTTTATATATCTAAGTATACATCCAATAAGAAGCCAAATACCACACTCCGTTAACATTAATTAGAGCAAGACTTCGCAATAAATGAATGCAAATTTGGACACAAGATAATAAAAATGAACGCTAAAACTATAGTTTATAAATTATCCATTCGTAAACCAGTGAAGAAGATACAGGTACAATCATCCTGTTACAGCAGCAGTCCCGTATGGAAAAAGAATGCTCATGGTACTGGAAAAATGAAAATGAAGGGATTCTGTAATTATGCACAGAATTCCTAATTGGTGTTTTAATAAATTTCTTAAAAAGCATTTTTGAGCGAACAACCACCAAGCTATTGACAAAACAGCAATAACTACAACAGCAATAATAATAATAATAATAATAATAATAATAATAATAATAATAATAATAATAATAATAATAATAATAACAACAATAATAATAATAATATCTACTGAAATAATAAAAAAAATAGTAGTAGTAGTAGTAGTAGTGGTAGTAGTAAAACATGGATAGAACAAAGGCTTTACAAAAATCTAGGATAATATCACTCATAAATAACCTGATTTAAAATGACTACAAAAAACATAAAAAAGAACAACATAACATGGAATACCGGCTATTAACACACAAGGAAAAATGGTTACACAACTACAACTTCAATTACAGTGAGACAGTAACGTCACTGAGAGGAACACGAAAAAGAAGCGATTTTGACATTCTCATCACTGCACCAAATACTGTGGAGGACATTTTCATAACATCGGAGGACATTCTCGTAACATGAAAATGAAAAGAGATCTCAGCTTCTAAAAGTGGGCCAGAGTAAATAGTGGCCTGCATTCTGATACCCAGTATTTTATATTTGTCCTACCCACGGTGGTTGGGAAGTGAAAGGTTAGTGGCTGATCACCTTTTGCAATCCTTCTGCGTAACTACGTCACGTACCTATCCAGAGGGCATGGCTAACGGAGGAACGCACTAACAGCAATGCCAAAGTACTATACCCCGACTGTAATGAGGATAAATCAGAAATTAATTTCAAGGGCTGGAATAACCAAAAGATTCTTCAGCTCAGAGATAATTATTCCAAACATGGAATAGAAATTAGAAAAGAATAAAGAATTTACGCCAAAGGCCAAGCGCTGGAACCCAAGAGGTCATTCAGCGCTGAAACAGAAATTGACAGTAAAAAGGTTTAAACGGTGTAACAGGAGGAAAACCTCGCAGTTGCATTATGAATCAATTGTTAGAAGAGGGTGGAAAGGAAGATGGAAGAAAGAGAATATGAACGGAGGTACAATACAAGGAATGAAAGTCCAAACATGGAGGAATGAGGATGTCTTTTTCCAGGTAAAATTCCCACGGCAGAAAAGATTTTCTCATCTATCAACATCATCCTAGCAATGACAGAGCTGCTTCGTTATCAGCTTATCATGAACTGATTGCCCAGTAAGCTGAGTTAATGGCAGTGAGCGAGGAAACAAAATAATTACATTTTCATCGTTCAAAGGAAAACAGATGATAATAACGACGTTGCTTTAGAATCCTTCATCATCATGTGCTACAGTTCGGTCATGTGAGTAATGTCGTCCCAATATTGACCCCCACGGAATAAGTCCTCAAATCAATCAAGTAGCATTCTAATTAAATTTTCATTAGGTGTTACACTTAATTCTTTCCTTGGTCATATAAGGATGATACAGTTTTCAATTTAACGCTGAACAGTAGAAGTAGACAGATGAGACACGTTCATTTTTGTTACCCATCAAAATACCAAATGAATCGAATAACTAGCTGAATAATACTCCCGAATAGTGAATTATACAACAAACGTATTATTATTATTATTATCATTATTATAAACAGATCATATTTTTAACTTGGTATTGAAATGAAGAAGAACGGGGAGAGACGCTTACCTGTGTTACACCTGTGGCTACGTAACACGGGAGGAGTCGGGATCCAGATATGGACGACATATGGCTCCGAATAAAAGCCCATCTTTAAGATTCTAGACTTCGAAAGCCTCCAAGGATAAGCCTAATTCGAATATAGCAGGTGAGAAAGAATAGCCTGGGGGAGAGGGGGAAGGGGGGGACAAAGGAAAGGAGTAGATGGTAGATATGATTTTTGAAGAATCTCTACTAATCTTCTCTTCTAATATTATGTAACAATGGAGTTTACCTATCTTAACATGAGGGTGTTCATTTAATTCATTTGACTCAAGTGCCGTTCAGTTATCATTTAATTATACAAAGGGTGCTCATCTACCTCACTGTCCTATCACAACGGCGTTTGCCTACCTTATTCGAGGCTCTTTTAATGATTACATAAGAAGAAAAGTTCTTCCTAAGGGCGTTCCTACGGTAAAGCCATCTCTTCCCAAGGAGTGTTCAGTTGCCTTATAAGATCATTGCCTGTCTCATTTCAAGCCCTTATTATTACGAGATAAAAGAGCGTTCTATTTCATTCTAACGACGTTAAATATCATCTGACAAGAGTGTTTAGCTATCTCGTTCCAGTGTTCAACTCTAGTATAATAAATGCTTTGACTTACATAACAGGGCTAATCTAACTTATTCGAACGATGTTCTATTATTATATAAATAAAGGCGTTTACCTATATATTCTGCAGGGACCGTTTATTTATTACAGAATAAAAGCGTTCACCTGCCTTATCGTAAAGGCGTTAAATTGTTGAATAACAAAGGTATTTAACTCATTTTAGAAGTGTCCAACTGTGATATGTTAAATACGTTTACTTATCCTGTCCCAATTAGTACACATACTATTACCCATAAGAATACGGTTTACGTTTCTTATTCAAAGGTGTTCAATTATCACATTACAAGGCATTCATTTCTCCTAGAAGTGTTCGTTTATCACCTAATAAAGACGTTCACCTTCCTTATTCCAACGGTTATCATTGATATATATTATATATATATATATATATATATGTGTGTGTGTGTGTGTGTGTATGTATACATACATATATATATATATGTATATATATATGTGTGTGTGTGTGTATATGTATATATATATATATATGTATGTATGTATGTATATATATATACATATATATATATATATATATATATATATATATATATATATATATATATATATATATATATATATACATGACATTAAGTGTCGGAATCCACCTGCGTTCCATTGTATAACTAGGCCGGTGACATAATATCTTATTCTACGGAGTTTATTTATTTATCAAATTCTTTTGGTATTCTCTTATCGCACTCTATTCATCGATCCAATTACGTAAGAGGTAATCTACCACATTTCAAGGGCGTTTACCTACCTTATTCTCGAGAAATTCATCCATCCAATCTATTCAGAGGTGTTCATCCTATATCATTTCCATAAGTGTCTATAAGTGTTCATTCATCCTTTACCAAGTATCTTTTGCCACTCTACTCTACAGAGAACTAGCCTGGATGACTACATCATGCACTACACTACTCCTCATGGTTTGCACACAACTAAGTCCTCTCTAAAATCGAATGGTTGTTATTGGACCTCTTCTACACCAACCGTTATAACACAAGAGGCCTCTGGCGCCCAAATCTATAAAAGCTTTAATAAGACGGGCAGCCGCCTTCGTACCTGGAACTGCCTCTTTTGCAGAGAGGTGAAGCAAGCTAACTAAAGAATGGGCCATTATAGTTTTCTTAGCATTCTTCTGTCGTCGAAAAGAAAGCTCTCAAGTGCGTGAAGGACATACGCCCTGGCACACACACACACACTCTACTACGGATTTCAATCGTATAAAGTTTAAGACCACCTGGATGTGCCTGAGAGAAGTATATCTTGAATCTAGACCTTTTCAAGAAATAGCTCTTGGGAGAAAAACGAAATAAATAGTGAGGGAAAGTGCACCATCCTTTATGAAATGCCTCTCGGCTCCCGGAAATTAAAAAATAAAAGAGAAATCTATTCGTAAGGAGGAAAAATGAAAGATGAAAAATCAAGTCCGTCTCATTAACTTCACTCACTTCAAGATGATGTTCTCGAGCGGTCTGAGGGCCATTTCGTTAAATGATAATGAGAATAACTATTAAACTAAAACACAGACGTGAGATGAATCCTTAATCATCTTTCTAGCTGTTGGTAAACGTTTTACCTAAACTAGTATAATCATTCCAGTGATATAAATTCTATTCAATGAACAACTTTTGTTCGGTATTCCGTATTGATATATGAATGGTTAAGACTTGTGAAAATAAGATACTAAGGCAATAAAGCTTTTGTTAGCTGCTGTAAAGAAAGAATGAAAAATCATTATTGCAGACAATGAGTTTCCCGTCCCCCTTCGGTGATACCTGGTACTTGGGATTAACAGCTAGAGAAATTTGTGCAAGGGAAAAGAATACGCCTTTCGAGTAGAGATAGAGAAAATTCAGGTAATATGAACCTGTCCTTGAATCAGAATGAGGGCACTTGCTTCATCTACTGTATACCAAGGGATAAGAGAGAGAAGTCTATCGTACATGAGTGACTCGTTAGGAAAAAAAGTTAAGTATATCTTAGTTTAACCAGACCACTGAGCTGATTAACAGCTCTCTTAGGGCTGGACCGAAGGATTAGACTTATTTTACGTGGCTAAGAACCAACTGGTTACCTAGCAACGGGACCTACAGCTTATTGTGGAATACGAACCACATTATAGCGAGAAATTAATTTCTATCACCAGAAATAAATTCCTCTTATTCTTCATTAGTCGACCGGAGATTCGAACTCGCGGCCAGCAGAGTGCTGGCTGAGAACGGAACCCACTCGTCCAACGAGGAACGGTGACTCGTTAGGATGAGTAAATGGGGTAGCAATACCAATGACAATCGATTAGGATTTTAGCAACCGTCAGTGCCGAAAGACCAGGATCCGAGCAACGAGAAAGAAAGGCGTGAAAACAATTACATCTAATTAAAAAAATTTGACAGCATATGGCATAGTACAAAAACAACCAAGTATCAAGAACATCGATAATGTTGGCTGAAAGGAAGAGATATATGGTTTAAAATAGCTTAAAACTCGTATTTGTATTTAACGTTTCTCTTGTGCTTTTATACTGCTCGGTATTCAACAATACTGGGAAAATTATATAAACAAAACTTGCTGTTTTGGTTCAAGGGAAGTTTTTATCTGTGAATTCCAGGCAATGGATTCCCACAGTTGCGTGAGCTTTATTTAGCGTTCATGTGCCTACTTTTTGACGGCTGTAAAATATCTAAAGAACTCGTATAAATGTAAATGCTTGCACAATGTTTCAACACTGGTAATAAAAATGATAACTTTTAGCTCTATAATAAATCCAAAATACTGATATAACATCATCAAAACTGGGAACATTTTCATAAAAATTCCCATGTGACAACAGAAAAAGACTTACATATATATATGTATATATATATATATTACATATATATAATATATATATTATATGTATATATATATACTGTATATATATATATATATATATATATATATATATATATATATATATATATATATATATATATATATATATATATATATACAAATACAGCTGAACTTCATCACAGTCCCGAGTTTGATCTTGTGTGGAAGGAAACGATTTCGGGGTTATACACATGGGATTATACACATCCCTGAATCAAGTATAAAACTCCAGTTTACAACAAACTTCTGTAGCTCTCACGCCCGCCTCACACAGGTACACATCAAAGCCTAATGAGCAGCACTTTTAACCCATAAGCATATAGACTGCAATTCTCCACTATCTTTTAGAAATCAACTTCCGTTCCTGGATGTTAACAGAAAAGTGGCAGAAGTTTTAGAAAAAAAATTCTAATACCTCTGTCACACCATCAGCAACCCAAGACCTTCGAACTGAATATTTTTCCATCAGCCAAGCTTCTTTTATTCTCTCTAACTGATCAAACTACTTTAAACAGCAACTCTTTCACAAAATCTGAGCCTTTAACAAATGTCAGTCAGATACCTACTACATCTCTCGCAACCTTCCTTTTCATAACTGAAGTGCAACAGCTGCTCCTTGGCCAAGCGGCATTTGGTTTCTACCTATGTGTCTCTCCAAGTTTTCAGCTTAGTCTTGCTCCAGTGTTAACCACTGCCTTAATTATGATTATTATTATTATTATTCAGAAGACGAACCCTATTCATATGGAACAAGCCCACAGGGGCCACTGACTTGAAATTCAAGCTTCTAAAGAGTATGGTGCTCATTTGCGAGAAGTGAGAGGAGGTACAAGGAAAATAAAGAAAGAGGAGATCTCACTAATTAAAAAGAATTCATTCATAAGTTAATTAATAAATAAAAATGTATTGAAATGCATGGAGAATAGTATTAGGGTAGTAATGCATTGCATCTTCGCTTGAACTTTTCAAGTTCCAATTGCACGACATCCTCAGGGGGACTACTTCACAGTGAGTCACATCTACTGTATACTGGTGCTACTGTTCAGCGAGTCTGGTTGCTCTCGGCAGATAAAGGGGATCAGGGATCAATTGAGAATGTGAAAGATCCCCGTTAAAATACAACTTATGAAAAAGTAACAAACAAGAGACTGTCAATGCTCCAGGTCATAACTGCTACTATTAGGAAACAGAAACCTACACCACAAACCACTCTATCTAAATGAGATAAATCTCTGGCAGAAGCAGACATCCATACCGGAGAACAGTATTCTAGTGACCGAAGCACAAATGACCTAAAACACGTTGTACTGATTTTATCAGCTACAAATATATGAAGTCTTTTGTACAATACCTAAATTTCATGCGGCATTTGCTGACACTTTCATTAGATGTTTCTCAAAAGTAAGATGCGAGTCAAAAGTTACAACTTGAATAGTTAAAGCTTCAGAATCATTCAGCAGAGTCCCATCGACTTGGAGGGGAAGATGGGGTGAAAAATCTGTACGAGATCTGCTAATTAACAGTGTTTTCGTTATACTAGAGTCCTGCCTCATACCCCACCGACTACACCATTCACTAATCCGCTCCATGTCTCGACTGAGACTAAGGTAAGCTTCATTTCTCATAAGCAGAGATTTTGCGACACCCACAAGTGTAGCATTATCTGCATGATGAACGATCTTGTTTTCCAGGCCAACAACTTGTATACACTAAAAAATAACGGTGGGCCAAGAACACTGCCCTGTGGAACTCCAGACACAATAGGTCTTGGTTTGCTAAAGATCCCATCAACAGCAACTCGTTGCTGCCTACCTGTCAGGAAATCATGAAGTAAACCTACAGCATACCCACCCACTCCAAGATTCTGAAGTTGTGATTTATTAAACTGAAAGAAGGACTGAAATCTATTTGAATTACTCTAGAACCAAAATCCTTATCAAGGTTCTGTTGCAAATGGCATGTCAAATCTAAAAGAGTATTGCAGGTAGGTTCTGTTGCAAATGGCAAGTCAAATCTAAACGAGCACTGCAGGTACATACCTAACTGCATCCGATATACATATTGACTATCAGCAAACAATCGTTTAGATTCTAAATACTTATATAGTGGCTTAAAAATAAGTTTTTCTGCAACTTTGGAGAGCACAGGGAAAATAGAAATTAGCTTTGTAATTACTGCAGTCTGCAGATATGCCATTCTTTGGGACAGGCACTGTATCGCTGAACTTGGGCTCATCCACAAAGGTACTGCGTCGACATAAAAATCTATAGAATTGGAAGACAACACACTAGAATTTATTTATTTTTTTATAAAACAAGAGGAAGGAATCATCAGGATCTTCTCCACCCCAGCTATCAAGATTATCTAGAATTTTCTTAACATCCCTAGAGTCAAATGCAAATTTTGTAAGAATAGTTTCAGGATGACAAGTATCAATAGCTGGAACATCGGTGAATATGAGGTCTAATCTACTACCAGAAATATGCATGGGTTCCTCAAGTAGCTTGAAAAAATCGGAGGATATACAGAATTCAAGAGCTGATCGGCCATGTTGACCTGTGGAATTTGAATAAAGCCACTCGCTGTGCTTTGCATTGCAGTCCCCACAAATAACGTAATAAAGCTTTTGAATCCTGTGACTGAGCCATACTAATCCTCTCCAAGAGATAGTCACAAATAGGATCATCGATATTTTGAATGCGGTAACAGCTAGTACATATACATTACAGAACTTACTGAAAATCTTAAAACAAAGAATTTCATGGCAACTACACTCTAAGTTTTTATGAAGATATATAGGTCGTCCGGACTTACAGTATAGGGCCATAACTTGCTCATGTGGGATGTTACGACGATAAATAAGTTAAGTATACCTTAGTTTAACCAGACCATTGAGCTGATTAACAGCTCTCCTAGGGCTGGCCCGAAGGATTAGACTTATTTTACGAGGCTAAGAACCAATTGGTTGCCTAGCAACGGGACCTACAGCTTATTGTGGACTCCGAACCACATTATAGCGAGAAATGAATTTCTATCATCATAAATAAATTCCTCTAATTCTTCACTGGCCGGCTGGAGACTCGAACTCGGGCCTAGCAAAGTGCTAGCCGAGAACTCTACCGACTCGTCCCACGAGGAACTACGACGATAAATAAAGTCTAGGTCATCAAATCCTGGTATAAATAACTCACAAGGCCAAAACAATCGAGAATGTATTGTAGGAGTCAACGTGACGGGGACAATGGTCTAGGTTATTACTGTATGATGATATTTCAACTGTCCCTGCACTCTTTGCCATGAAGACAATTCAACTCATCCGTTCCCACCTTATTTTTCTTCTACGCATCTCTAACAGCCATATGTCAAGTCAACGAGGAGAAATTAGCTAACTGTACTGCATGTATACCAAGTATTATTTTAATTAAACTTTCTGTAAAGTTCTATTCTTACTTCCTTGGTGATCGCTCTCGTTTTCTTTATTTTCTCATTCTACCACTGTTTGAAACAATTATTATTTTATTCTTTTATGCCTCTTATTAACAACTTTTGCTATACAATGATGGATGCTTCTTGCTATCATAACCATATCCTTGTTAGATTTTCGCAATTGTACGATAATGAACCTATTAAGCACTTTCACGAGTCTCGGTAATTTTTCTTTACTGCCTTAAGCAATACTGTATCTCATTTAGACATGTGCCATTCCACAGTCCATTCACAACCTCAGTAAGTGATCCCATCAAGATAAATTATGCTCTTTTTCTAAATTCTGTAATCCCTTTCAGAATAACCTCTGCATTGTGTCACTCTCCAGGCTAATGTTCTAGAATAGATTTCATATTCGATTAGAAACTCCCAAATCACTCATCCTAAACACTCACCACATTGCATCACTTTCGATTCTATTGTGAGCATTCTAAGGGATCTAAGAAACTTTACAACTTTCTTTAAACATCTCATAAAACCTTTAAAGAGAAAACTTTGACCCAGACGCTCTTCTTTGTCTAATTCCAAAATGATCTTCCCAATTCTAACATTGTCATCATTTTCATCTCTTGAAACGAAACCATTCCGTACACGCCTATGGGTGAACTAAACAACAACAACAAAACTCAGTAATTTATTAGCACTGCTTACCATATAGGGAATATTACTTTCAAAAAGAAATAGAACCAGGATGTATGTTTTATGTTTAGCGAAAAAAAGCGCATGGGTTAAAATAAATGGAAACTAACGAAAAAGCTAATAAGCAAAAGGATGACCTATTACGTTCTTTAAAACAACTATTCATTCTAAAATGTTACGTACATATTTTTCTCAGGCACATGTCGCTACCTTTTGTTGCTTGTAACCAAGACTGACTTTTTCAGCAATGGCATCTTCTGACTGAAGTCCCATTCGGATATTGTCCCATTACAGGAAATTGAACAGATGAAGCAAAAATTAAGTACGTCAATCAAACATCAGAAATAGACAAGGAATCAAGCTCTGATCCAACGAGCGCAACACTTAAAACCTCTGAGCACTCGGCCCTCATACAGTACACCATCTGGTAAAAGTTCTTCACCTTGATGGCAAACCAACCCACATAACCTCTGCCATCCAATAGGATTAAAAGACAACGGATAACGGTACGCTACCCCCCTGCCCCTCCTTCCCACAAACCTCAATCCGTAAATATGGAGTTGCTCTAACTATGAAAGGAACCGTCTCGATCTCGAGTCATTTTAACTATAAAGGGACTGGTCTCCTCAACAAACGACCTCGATTTTAATCCCAGTGATTGGAGACATTCAGCGACCTCCACAAAACCTTGATCTTCAACTTAAAGGAGAGGGGACCACATCCCCCCCACAACGTCGCTCGTTCGACCGCCCTCCACAAAACTCGATGTGGCCGAAACCAATATCGAAATGGATGAGAGATTAAGAGACCCAAAGCCGTGTAAACGAAACTAATCGGATTTCTTAAAGTTGTCTCTCTCCACTAGAGAGAATAAGAAAAATATAAGACCTCTGTTAAATACACTTACGATGGAATTAAACTTATCTTTAAAACTTCGATTCCGAAAGCCAGGACAGAAGTTTGGAATGCAATAGCAGTTTCTGAAAGCACAGTTATATGCAGCAGACTCCATCACTAGTTGCCATGCCCGTGTACCGAGACTTATGCAATGATATTGGTTGGTACTTAAGGACACGAAGCTAAACACAAAGTTTCTGGAAAGCTTCGAAAGTAAAAACCACTTAGAAACACGCATATATATATATATATATATATATATATATATATATATATATATATATAATATATATATATATATATATATATATATATATATATATATATATATATATATATCACACATTACCACAGGTGAAAAATAAGAGACGGACTCATACAGAGTATTAGAAGTCACAAATATATATACTACAGGACTTCTAATACTCTGCATCAGTCCTTCGTCAATGGCTTGGAAATAAAGTCGAAACCGGTCAGGTAATGTGTGATAAATG
Source organism: Macrobrachium rosenbergii (assembly GCA_039081455.1). Lineage (NCBI taxonomy): Eukaryota > Metazoa > Arthropoda > Malacostraca > Decapoda > Palaemonidae > Macrobrachium > Macrobrachium rosenbergii. The sequence continues at coordinate 6,670,015 of JANJGK010000048.1, forward strand.
AATCAAGTACAAAAGTGATTATAATCATATATATATATATATATATATATATATATATATATATATATATATATATATATATATATATATACACGAGTATATATATATATATACAGTACATATACACTCGGCCATCATCAGCGCCTCTATGTAATCCACTACTCAAGCTTCATCTTCCACCAATCTCCACCGATCTCCAGCCCCCTTGCTCATAGTCCGCATCCAAGAAGTTCTGGGTCTTCCCATTCTGCTGGTGCCCACAGGAGCCCAACTAACACTAGTGCGTACCACTCATTCTCCCAGGGGTTGTGTGAGGGACAAGTCCAAGCCATCTCCCTCTCCCTTTCATCAATATCTTATACATTTATAGAACTTCCTTAACTTCCCTTATGGTACAATTTCTAACTCTGTCATGTCAACTGATCCTATTAATCTTCTTAGCGCTACATTCTCAAATCGACATAATCTTCAAATATAGTTTTATTGTTACAACTTGATTCAGGTCAGGTCGTACTAGATTTTTTGGATAATCTTACTTTTGTACACAATCTCAGTGTATGTAATTTTGAAATCTTATTCAGCGAGCCCATTGTTTGATTTGCCTTTTTTAGTGTTTAACTGATTCAAGCCCAAAAGAGCCTCGATGGCTAGGTCAGTAGAGCAGCAGCCTCGGGCTTCATAGAGGTCTGTGGCGCGGGTTCAAATCCGCAGCCAACCGGTCAGAGAGGCGGACACTTTGCTATCTGTGTAGACACCCCGAAATTATGTATGTAATCAACGGATAGGTTTGCTGAAAGCAAATGGGTGTTACAGACTAATACACACTCCAACATCTAAAAACATATCAGACACCTCCCACGTCTCGAACGGTCGACCTAACCGCTCAGCTCTCCTCGCTGCTGGGAGAAAGGGAGCTAGGGATTTGGCACGATACATGTACACATGCGATACCGGGGTCTAAGCGATGCCAGGCAGGGCAGCCGATCGAGGCTACGGTTTACCCTGACGCCAAATCAAAGTCCTTCAAAAGAAGGCATTGTGCTTACCCCATACAAAAAAAAAATGGGAAAAAGCACGTTAAACGAAGAAGAAGAATTGATTCCAGCTCAAAAGAACATTTACTGATATTACTGCCAAATTTTTGCAAAATTCAACTTCGTTCATGTTTTTCATCTAATATTCTTTCGTTCCTGTACTCAAACTCTGTCCTCATTTTTTCTGTTTTTCTTGTATTCATTATAAGTATCATTTGCCTAGATATGAGACGCATTCCATTAAGCTAGCTTTGTGAAACATTTGGTATTTTGCTGATGAAAACAGCATCATCTGCATAATCTAAGCGCTCTTTTTCTCTTTCTCCTTTTTTTTTGCTGAAAATGAATAACTCAAATTACCCAATTAACTATAGCACAAAAATTAATAAATTGCACCTCATTTCTGTCTGCAGTCTCTGAAGGCTTTCCTAACCCATATATACATACATACATGCATATATATATATATATATATATATATATATATATATATATATATATATATATATATATATAATGTTAGTAAGAAGAGGAGAGCCTGGAGATATTGTTTGACTGAAACCAAAGGTAAGACAGACAGACGTTCATGTTGAAGAGTAGGGTGAAATCAGCAACTGAGTTAGTGAGAAGGAAAGGATAAGGGAAATGAGTTTAGGGAGAAAATGAATGAAAGAAACAGGCTAGAGTTAAAGACACAAAAGTGGAAGAATATGAAGGAAGTGTAAAATTCCAAGACAGGATCTAAGAATCAGCCGGGAGAATTTGTGGATTTAGAAGTGCGGGAAAATGGAATAAAAATTATTGGTGTGATGAGGATATGAAGAGATTAAGAGTAAGGAAAATAGAGATTATATAAAGTGCTACCATAAGACAGAAAGCAGGATGGTGTGCAGGAGTACAGCCGGATGGCTAACCTGATTGAGAAGAGGCAGACAGAGAGAGAGAGAGAGAGAGAGAGAGAGAGAGAGAGAGAGAGAGAGAGAGAGAGAGAGAAAGGCATGTAATAAAAAGTAAGGTATAAGGTAAGCAAAAACTTTGGGGCAAATTAAAATGTTCTACAAGAAAGTCAGTACAGGCAGAACCTGTACAAATGGGTTCCAGAATATAAGGTGAAAATGTAGAGATGCCATATGATCAGAACGCAGTCCTAGGTCAAAGGATTGAGTATTTTGAATCTGACAGACAGAAGAGAAGCAGGAAAGACTTCTGTACTGTTACATCTGCAAACATTCAATACTCCCCAATCCATTTGCGACCCATTTTCCTATTGCACAATCTCACACCTACATCTACTGTTCTTTCTCTGATTACTAGCATCTCTCTGTTCTTTCTCTGGTTAGTAGCATCTCTCTACTCATAAAAGTATTAAACAGCCACGGGGACACAGTGCACCTTGCCACAAGCCCTACAGTACACCAGTCCTTTCACTCTCCCATCTACTGTACATGTGCTAGCATGTACTTTGCTTCCATCATAAAATATCTGATTTTCTCTTGACAAATTACCATGTACAGTAAATGTACATCCTCAACACCTTCCACTTTGCATGTCTGTCAGTTTTTTTAATGAGATTTTCAACAACTTTTCTGAATATCACACTGGTCACATATAACTGTCTATTACCCTGTCGAGAGTCAGTGGGGCTACCTAGACACTGCTGCACTATGAAGCGCTAATAGCTTTGGATTATAGCATCCAGTTCCAAGACAGTGGAGCACCTAGTGGAGGATTGGGAACCACTTGGGGGAGGAAATGCATCTTTCATAATCATAACATTAATATCTGGGAAGGATTTCTTCTTTTAGGCAAGTTTTGTTAAATATGTTGGGTAATTTAGCGGTAATGATTTTATATTTTACTTCCTCGATTTGCCACGTTATTCCCTTTTCTGTGAGACATTTTTACTAATAGTTGCCCTACGTTCTTTTCATCAGTGATATAGGGCATGGAAATGGACAGACATTCTTTTCTTTTTCTATCACAAAGTCCAAACACATTCATTATAAACAAAGCTGCTGACATTTTGTTCCCTCACGGCAGGACATGACCACAACAAAAGTGAGGCTGACAATGAATTAGGGGTTGTCGTTAGATTAAGCCAGCATTATGCCATCAATGACTCTTACTCCAAGAACAGCCAGCAAGGAAGGATTAGGAGTGAGGTAGCAGCTACTATATGTGGGTGGCAGCAGCGAGGGTCACACTTATATGTTTATAATCCTTAAATTTATAATCCTTACTTGTTTATTTTCATTATAATCTCATTTAAGCCCCTGAACTTTCATTGATTTGTGTCACCTTGCTTAAAACTGTTGAATCAATGCAAAGGTCGAATTCTTGTTGCAGTCGAGCTGCCTGCCTCTTAAGCAGGACGGGTGCCTTGGTTGTCGGGGCATTTGTAAGCATGCCCAGCTGCGATCAGGCAAGACAGCTATTTTGATGCTTATATAGTTCTTCTTTGTAATTAATAATGGTATATGACAAGAATATCTGTCTTTGCCGTACCCTACGTATTAGTGATAAAAAGAAAATAAGGCATTAAATGATTTTGTCCAACGGAAAGGAGAATACAACAAATCAAGAAAGTGAAATAAAACAACTCATATTTACTGACGATGCTATCATATCTAATAATGACCAAACACTTTATTCAGGCATATCCAATATTCAAATAATCGAGATCAAGAAAATCTGTACAATGAAAGCATGGAGAAGTACAAACAAATCAATTTACACCTCAAGAACTTCAAAAGAGTATCAAACGTAACAACAGTTTCTTAAACTAATTAATGTGCATATATTCATAAACGCATTTTCACATAATCACTTCCATGCACACGTATGCATAATGTATATATACAATACACATGCGCTTACACAGGCAAAGAGATGAAATAACATCTTCAGTTCAGCAGCAACAGGTCATCTTACCTACATGTAGAATATTTACAATGAACCCGTATGAGAATTATTTAACATAAAAAGAACAAAGCCGGCAGCACGGTTCATTGTTGGCCTCATGTGTTATCACACACCCTTTTACCACTTATGGTAATGAGCTTGAACTTCACTTTACCCGTTTCATTACACTAAAATGAGATATCCTTTTCACTCCACTGCAATAGGGGGAACCCTTATAAGCAGCTGTTATAAGTTAAGTATACCTTAGTTTAACCACACCACTGAGCTGATTAACAGCTCTCCTAGGGCTGGCCCGAAGGATTAGATTGATTTTGCGTGGTTAAGAACCAAGTGGTTACCTAGCAACGGGACCTACAGCTCATTGTGGAATCCGAACCACATTATGACGACAAATGAATTTCTATCACCAGAAATAAATTCCTCTAATTCTTCACTGGCCGGTCGGAGAGTCGAACGCTGGGCCAACAGCGTGCTAGCCGAGAGCTCTACCCACCTCACCAATGAAGAACATAGTAGCTGTTATAATTTACCTGCAGTCTTTGATACGTCTCCCTCGTAAAATCTGACCAAGTGACACACAGCACAAAAGCAGAAAGACTTGACTAGAGGGCATTCAAAATTTTACAGCAAAATCTAAATCTTTTAATCCAGTAATTCCCTAAGCAACATAGGTTTTTCTTCTACATATCTTGATCAAAATTGAAACTAGATGAAAAGTGGGTTTTTAAATCATTACAGGACTCAGCTAATCAAGCTTCTCATCTCCCACATACCCAACTGGAGAGAGATTAAACTATTAAGCTTCTTGGCAGCATTCGGCTACAGACTAACTCTGTAGCGGCAAAAAATTAGATTGGTCTTTTGCAAATTTATCTCAAAACTGCAACACGTAATTTATGCGTGTAATAGATGGCAGGGCTAGTACCAAGTTATTAAAACAGCAAAAATTGATGTTCATGGATAACCTTCATTCTCTTGAGACCCACGGTAGCCAAGTAAGGATTGTTATTATCACGGAGGTAGTAACCGGTGCAAATTGGGTATTGCTGCCCTTGGAAACGCCTGTGGTTTAGGATACGGTAAAATGCCCCAAGGCAGGCAAGGTAACAACACTTTGATTTCTGCAGAATTTTACAGAAAATAAAAATGACACCTTTTCACCATTCCGCGTTGCGGGAAAGTTACCAATCTGCAGGAGTCCAATGACCTGTTCTGTTATTTTATTACACAGTAAATATAAATTAACGTCGAATTCAATATAACTTCGGATATTTTGCATCTAAGGTAAATTTTAATAAGTAGACTGTCTATCACTATACCTAAGCCACAGGCGCAGGTTCGAATCCTGGCCGGGGTAGATGCACTTTAAATTTCCCTTTGAATATAAATTATTCTTTACGTATAGTAAATTCGGTATATAATGATACATACATATATAAACAAATAAGTAAATGAATATTACGCGTGCGTGCGCACACACACACACACACACACACACACACACACACACATATATATATATATATATATATATATATATATATATATATATATATATATATATATATATATATATATATATATACTCTGTATATAATCACGGGTGGACTAAGGAAACAGGCCGATTTCAACGTTTGTCTTTTCTTTTTTCCGACGTTTCGTAATATATTCTTTAGTACATCTGGAAATCTGTCAATAAATATGATAAAGTTATGAAACCATCTTAAAGTTGTTAAAAATCATAAAAAAGTAGGAATACTAAAAATTCAAAATTACAAAAATGTACTGAAAAGCTTAAGACTGCCGATCAACCAACCTTCAGTTCAGAGAGAGGAAGACTAAAAGACACAAGAAAAAAAAAAAAAAAAAAAAAACAAAAGGATACACGTTAGCTAAGATACACTTGGATGGAAGAGGTTTTGGTATTCAGTTTGGGAGCTAGCTACTAAATGAGCAAGGACTCTAGAATGGGTAATTCGTGAGGGTTTTGTGTGTGCCCTATGATACCAAAATCGTCTCTTTCGATATGGATTTTACAAAGTTCTGCATAGTTCCTGATATTCGAATGCTCAGGGTTGGGGGCCTACTTCCTGTGGGGAAACTTATTCCTCGATGAGAATCGATTCTGGCCCTCAGTAACGTCTTCAGTCTTCCTTTATCTGAACTGAATAAAATAAAAGAGAATGTAGAAATTAGGCCAAAGGCCAAGAGCTGGGACTTATGAAGTCATTAAGCGCTGAAACGGAAATTGACAGCAAGAAGGTTTGAAAGGTTTAACAGGAAGAAAACCTCGCAGCTCCACTATGAAACAGCTGTTAGAGTGGAAAGTCATTACGGAGGTACAGTAAAACGAATGAAAGACGTTGCAGCTATGGGCCGAAGCGACGCTGCAGATACGCTTAAGTTGCCTACAGTGCACCGCATGAGGTGCACTGATGGTACTAACCCCGCCCCCCGAGTGGTCCCTGAACTGAAGGTTGGTCGGCAGTCTAAGCTTTTAAATATATTTTTGTAATTGTGAATTCTTAGTCTTTTTACTGTTTTATGATTTTTAACAAATTTAAGATTACTTCATAATCTTATCATATTTACTGACAGATTCCCAGATGTAATAAAGTATATTATACGAAACGTCGGAATAAAGAAAAGCCAAAAGTTGAAATTGGCTGTTTCTTTAGTCGACCCGCAGTTTGATGTATGTATATGTATGTATGTATGTCATATATATATATATATATATATATATATATATACATATACATATATATAAATATATATATATATATATATATATATATATATATATATATATATATATATATATATATTCTTATATATATTCCATTCTCCCTTTTATCCAGTTAGATAGAAATTCAAATTTAAGGGTAGCTGGAGGAGACACCATGAAAAGGGGGTTGAACTCATGTACGAAACCCCCAATATCACCTGACTTAGAAACTCCCAAATCACTCATCCTAAACACTCACCACATTGCATCACTTTCGATTCTGCTGTGAGCATTCTAAGGGATCTTACAGTTCGTTAAGAAACTTTACAATTTCTTCCTTTCATAGGTTCTATTCTCTTTGTGGGTCCAGTTGTTATTTTAAGAGGACTAAGAATGCAGAACCTGAAATGTGTGTCCCATGTTTTCATTTATGCTCACGTATACTTAGGCATACATACACAGGAAAAATACAATCATATATACACACATACACGCACACACACACACACACACACACACACACACACATATATATATATATATATATATATATATATATATATATATATATATATATATATGCATACAATTGGGTGTGTGAGTGTGCTCATGTCTGTATTTTTCCTGTGTATGTATGCCTAAGTATACGTAACCATAAATAAAAATGGGGGACATATATTTCAGGTTCTGCATTAGTCCTGTTAAGATGACAACTGGACCCACAAAGAGAAGTGGAATCTGTAAAAGGAAAAGGAGAATATAACGTTCGGATAAAATTTTATTCCTGTTGCACCGAATCTACATAGCACATGACCTTAATTAAATTCACCAAAACTCGATTTTTGATCTTTAGAAGCTGGCTTGCTAAATCTACACAGATATCGTCCAAAAGAAGAAGGTGTGATGAAATTTGATCACTTCAAATGAACTCATCCTTCAGCTGAAATTAAATTAAATAATAAAATTAAATCAACAACAAAATAAATTCTACAGAGGAAGCATACCACTGAAAGAATTAAATAGATTTAATCCGCTTCCACATCAAAATCGATTCGACTCTTTCTTACTCCATTAGCCGATCCAGTAACATATTCTTACTGAAATCCGCTGATTATTTTTTAGATTTACTGAAGACACAAAGGTTCACTGTCAGAAAAACAGACAAACCAATAGTCGCAGATCAACGAATAACCTCCATTCAACTTCACTGGCAGGTGAGGGTAATCACAAGCTAATTAAAAAACCACTGTTTGCTTGCATGTTTATGTGTGTGTGTGCCTGAGAGAGAGAGAGAGAGAGAGAGAGAGAGAGAGAGAGAGAGAGAGAGAGAGAGAGAGAGAGAGAAAACCACTATTTGCTTGCATGTGTGTGTGTGTGCCTGAAAGAGAGAGAGAGATAGAGAGAGAGATTGGGGAACTTCATTACAAGTAACTAAATATACGGGTAGCATTCACTGACCTGTTACTAAACTGCAAAGGGTGCACTGGCTTGAAAAATTCACTCAATTTATACTTTTAACTAGAACTAATCAGTTTAAGCAAGGCCAGTTTGTGAAGCTATTTTAAAACTGCACGGACAATTTTTTTATTTCCAGGGAAATATATATTTTCCCAATTACTTTAAAACTAATCTAAAATTAATTTTTAGTTTTTCTAGTTTCTCGTGACAGGGAGCAGTGACGACAGAGGTTATATATAAAGAAAGAAACTACTGACAGACTGATTATGGCAAATAGAGTCACAACATCAATGGGCAATGGTGTGAGTGATAAGTTTTTCTTAAAATTTTTTGAACTAAAAAATATTCCACGAACGTCCTTACAGGTTGAAATGTATAAAACATGAACATACGTTTTCTTAACAATGGACCTCTTTTCCTGATAGCGAGAATTACCTGATAAAAAAAAATACTAAAGTCAGTGATACAGTGATACTTTCCTCCTTTAAATTTGTGAATTAGAGATGAATATATCTGGAAATAATATACTTCAGTGGAAAAACCAGGCGTCTCTAGAGAAAAAAACAAGGCAATGTGGACACACATTTTCATATATTAACCGCAGAGCCAAGGCTGGAAAAACATGACAATAATATCTAGAACAACGAAAACTATAAAATAAAGGCACAGAGTTGAGGGAATTCACAGAGTACGTCGGAAGTGCCGGAAAAGATAGCGAACGTTAAGAGAAGGTAGAAAAGTACGAGGGGGGGAAAGTAATAAAACTGGAAAAGGAAGGACGGAATAAGTAAATGCAGAAAAATATATAAAATTTTAACTGGCAGAGAAGCTGCGATCGACATGAAAACAACGAAAAGGCAGATTTAAATGGTAAATGAAATTTGTGCAAAGAGAATGAGAAAATTAAGGTTGAGTTGACATAAAAGAAAAGGACGAACATGTGCTGATCCTCTAAAAACAAGAAACATATGAAAGGAGCAACAGATTGAAAGATGTATACGAATAAATGGGATACGTTAACAGAGACTCTAAAATAAAATAAAATTAATAGGAGGAGGAAATAAGCATTGCAAAGAATGGGTAAAAATAGTTCAGGCCATTTTTCCTTGATTTCTTATTTTTCCTTCTTTTACTTTTCTTTACATACGAGCATTTCACTTTCATTAATTTAATAAGAAAGTTAATACCCATTTGGGTTTGTTCCTTCTGAATTTATGATGTCAAAAAACAACAACAACAAGAATAAAAATAATAAAAAAAAAAACGAAATTAGAAATGAACAAACTCGAGTGCTATTTTAAGATAGGCCACTCGCCACTATGGCGCTTTCAGAATGGTTGGTACCACATGGGAATCATATTGATTGATTTCACGGCCAAATGCCAATTTGGTAATTGATGTTACTTAGTAGACCTAGTAGATTACATAAGTGTGTCATCACACGCGGGATGCAACAACAAAAATAGAATTCACCCCAATATATAAGCAAAATAAATCACGACTGTTCATAGTAACAATGGGAGTATCGTTTATTTTGGAGTGCCGTTTCAATGTTTATGACTGGATGATATTAACTACGGCGTTGATTACTTTATTTTACTATTGATACCAATATTACTGAAGTTATTCTTCTATTTACTTTCTTGATTTTAGTGGTCACATTCTTTTAAATTTTTTTTGGGGTGCGTTCTTTTAACCTCTGACCATGCAACACGGTTTCACGCAAAAAATATAACATGGCGATTTACATATCCGATACCAAGAATATATTTACTTCCTTCAACCTTTATGACCGGTTTAATTCTTCCTAGTTCCAGGGTTTCATGAGGCTTCTCATCCACAAGATATTGGTGTCATCTGTAGGTCAGTACTTCCTCACTTTCTTCAAAGAACGGTAAATGGAACTTTCTTGAATAATTTCTAGCAAACACTACAATTTGGAAAGTATCCGAAATACAGTTTTAATCAATCTATAACTGACTCGCAGAGAACTCGTGTTTGGTATAACACCTAGGCAAAAAAAAAAGCATTATTTATCATTAATATCGAACTCAATGCTAAGTCCAGCGATTAACACTGAATTCTGACAGTTCCGCTTGTCTCAAGCCAATTACGAAGCCTATTCTATTATTGTAAAATGGATCTATTTCTAACGTACACTCTGCTACAGTTAAATCTAATGTTTGTGGATTTTTTAAAATGTTTGACCATTGTTCCATTCAAGTTTACTTGCTTGAAATCCACAGAGGATTTACCATTACCTTCGTAAAAAAAAAAAAAAAAAAAAAAAAAAACGAAGTCACTTTCCTTTAACTCCGAAGGTGCGGCCACAGTAATGTAAAACGCATCACAAACAAACAGCATCAACTTCTCTCTCACACATCACAAACAAGTTGAAAATAAGTCAACAATCATAACTGGAGAACGAACCTTTGGCCAATGCTGGATAATCGCATGAAGCACTGGGTTGAACTATCGAGGGGTCATAAACTTCTATTCAATCTGTTTGTGATGCTTGCGTGGCAAGTCACCAACTGAGTTTATGACATGCTTTACTGTAGTGTGAATGGACCCCTACGGTTTTCTAATTCGGGCACAGTTTTTTTTGCCAACACATGAGAAATTCAGTAATGTTGTCTGCTATAAAAGCAGTTTGACAGCATATACAACGATATTTCTTAACCAATCTCCTTATTTCCCGAGCCTTGTTCACCGTGATCTTTTACATTGAAAAGCTTATACCTAAAAGACCGAATTTTTCAAATTATGACGACTTTCAAATACTCGAACGTAGTTTAGCGGTATGTATGAGTCATTTTCTCAAAAAAAAAAAATTAAAATAAAATAAAAAAATAAAATAAAAATAAAAATCCTCTAACATGTCTACAGTTTTGTTTCTAAGACATACACATTAAATGATCTACTAAGGGATTCAGAGCCGATGAAACACGGTTTTTCGGCAACAACTTTTTATGAAGCATCGGATAAAGGTGAAAATTGGCAAGTGTATAACCCTACCTAATTTTTGCAAGTATTATTTAGTGACTAAGTTCGACAGTTTTGATATTTATAGAGCAAAATGAAGTCGTCGATGCCGGAACCGAGAAAATCACAGAGAAGGATCCTAAAACAATTCGTTACGTAAACGTAATATGACGTCATGAGGCTCGGCCCATCCACCAGGTAGGCGGTGAATGGATATGTTTACAGTCTAGGCTTCAACAAATTCGATAATGGCCAGCAGGATATGGAACTGTCCCCGTGGTTGCAAGACTGCATTTGAGCTACAGCTTCCACTTTGTATACAAGCGAGAAGACCCGTGACAAGATTTACTGTAGCGTGAATAGGTAATTATTTCTACAGTGGGTAATAGTTACTTGGCCACCCCAGAGGTGTGGGCTAGACAGTATCCACGAGAGCGTGGATTCGGGAACCAGTCATCATTGACATCGCTAGCGACGATGAGGACGGGGATGATGACCTCTGCCTCAAGAGTGACGATGAAGACATTTTGTAAATACATTATGTATAGTGTTAGACGTTTTATTTGTACATCTAAAACATATATATGAAAACACAATGATTATAACAATATCTTCCTCATTCAAACTGATTCTAATATATTTTCCCTTCAATGTATATCAATATAAATCGTGTTACATTTGATTGATATTAAGTAGGTAAATAATAGCTTGCCCTCAAAATCTTGACTCCTACCATTACCTTTTATTTGCAGCGAGTAGGCTATACGAGCGCTGTTTAGGATATGATATATAAATTTAAAAAAAACAAAGAAAAATAGCAATGGGTTACATTACCTGAAATAAAACAATAGCGTTGACCTTTACACCTCCAACAATTGTGGGAAATGAGGTATCATTGCTCTTCATTTGAATTCTACTTCTAGTGACCGCTCCCGACTTGCTGCAAACAGAGGGCTATAGCATCGAAACCTGAGGTACAACAAAACAGATCGTCTTTATGTATTCCTGCCCTGAATAGATGTGGATCTAACAAATGACCAATAGACCGGTTCATTATATGGATGAATTATTTGTAGAGTACAAACAATAAGAATATCAAGAAAATTAAAGAATTCCAAGCTAACAACTTAGTCCGAACAACTGCTGTGGAAGTTGCGATGAAACCTCCAAAAAAAAAAAAAAAAAAAAAAAATAAATAAATAAAATAATAATAATAAAATTATTGCGAACGCTCGTCATCAGTGATATCGCTGAAACCTAGGATGGGTACTAAATACTAATATTAATTAGTGAATGTCACCGGCAAGTGGGCAGAGCCACAGTGAAGAGACGTTATCCCATTATGCTAACTTCTCTTCACTGTGGGTGGAGCCTCATGACGTCACAGGTAACGTCACCATTGTGTTCAAAACCCTTACCTGCGATTTTGATGGCTCTGGCATAGGAAACACACTTTTACTCTGATAAGTACCAGAACTATTGAACTTAGGTACTAAATAATAGTTGCAAAAATTAGGTAGGGTTATAAAATATACACTTGCCAACTTTCACCCTTATCCAATGCTTTGATAAAAAGGTATTGCCGAAAAACCGTGTTTCCTCGGCTCTGAATCCCTTAGTAGACATATGTCTGTGAACATAGGATATTACTTGCACTGGCTTTGGCTACCGTGTTTTTGTGCTAGTGTATGGAGAAATGAAGTGTTTTACTGGGTGCAGCTAAACCTTCGACAGAGATTCAAAGAACAGTAGAGGGTCGTGTAAATAAAAAAGTTAAAAACTTGACACTGCTAACTTCTTTGCTCAAGCTAGGATTGGGAGTTCTTCCTGTACATTTTTTTCGGAGTTAAGCAAAATTAAGAATGATAATAAAAAAGACTTCTTAAATGGAAACAAAATTGAAACATTCAGTACCAATAACAGTGTACATATTTGGAATTTCCAGGCAATCCATTTTCTTGATTGTGCCCAGTGTGTGTAATTATTTAATGACCTTATTCGTGAAGGCGAGAGTATCTAAATTTAACAAGATTCAAGGTTTGATCTTACGTTACCTACTGCTACTTTCAGTACTATATTATTACTTATTTCACTTGTTGTGCTTGCAGCATAACTAATTGTTTTTGTCTTCTATAAAAAATTCATACACTAGGAAGTTATTTACAGTTTTATATTTTCATATAAAAAATCCTTTGTATTACCATACATTCTGGTATGAATATAACAATCACTATTCTGTACATGAGTTGATATGAATACCACAACTGTGTCGCATTGTTATCATCAGGTCTCCGACTTGGAGGTAGTTGAAACTGGTGTCTTTAGAATTCTCCAACATTTACCAGGCTCGTTCTCCATTGACGGTTGTCGACTTGTTTTAAACTTGTTTGTGATATGTGAGCGATTATATTTCCAATGTGAGTTTATGACAATTCTTACTGTAGTATGAGTGCATCCTACTGTAATAAAAATTTCGAAAGACCATTAGGGAGTTGGTTCTGAGAGTTGTCACTTGTATGCAGAGGGCTGTTCGGTGGTGGGTCATGTCATGCACTATCCAACAAGCCTACAAAGACCTATCAGACACAATCTCTGGAGATATGTCAGCCACCAACATCTTGCCCAAAGGGCGGTGCCCAAAAGACCATAGCCAATAGGACGACTGCCTCCAGAAGAAACTACAGCCAGACGCCCGAAGGTTCCCCGGCCACCCCTTAACGTGTCCAGAAGATTAGAGAAGATGCAGCTATGCTACCTTCAAACAGCAAGACTGCCTGAAGTAAGATGCCTTGTATGGGTATATTCTATCCTTTGTTTAAATGTTTAACTTCCTTGCTTCATGGGCAGCGTTGCCAACAACTTCCCGTTTGATAAACAGATGGACAATACCTGCTACAAAGCGGAGTTGCCAGACGTCAACTTAGCATGCCACGATGCGTACTGAAATTCTGAGGTTAACTGTACATGCACGGGGTGGTAGGGTAGTGGGAGGCGTCCCCCACTGCCTGAGATCATGGACCGTGTGGAGCCAGTTGCCCATTAATCTCAAGTAACAATACTAAATAACAACTCTGGGGGAGCTGCCTGGTGGCTCCTTGACCTACCGTGGTGTATACCGAAAGTCCTGAAACAACTTAACATGAGATCTCCCAGAAGCAAGAGCCCTTGCTGATTTACAGTCAGCTCAGCCTAAAACAATTGCCATTTCTGGTAAAATAGCGAAATATTTACCTGTAGGGGTTTTGAATTTTATTATAACTTAGCAGGTAAAGAAAAAACAATGAAATGTTCTCTTACTCTGCGACTTAGGAAATATAACTTCTCTGACAGCAATAATGAATAATAATAAAAAAAAGGAGTAGTCCAATAGCAGAAAGAAATAAGAAAAAAAAAATCAAACAACTATTAACAGTGCATTGTAACACTGGCAGTAGTAGATCATCAGAAGCGACGAAGCCTACAATGATTCCAGTACTTGAGGCTAATGTACTACCTTGATAACAACTCCTTTTCCTTTCTCTCTCTCTCTCTCTTCCTCTCTCTACAAAAGAGTGGCAGTATCCCATAAGCAGAGTGGCAACTGCTACATTAAATCTACAAAACATGGAGGCCGCACTGTAGAACTTCCTTTGACAAAGCCTTCCTATAATATCCCTAGAGACGCCACTTTCCATTACAGTAACATATATTCAGTACCAACGTCCTGCAAAGTACATTACCAGGAGGAAGTACAAGCTACTGTTAGACGCTAATGGCGTATATTAAGAGCTTTTTATTCATTTGCGCTTTCAGTGTCATATCCATTTTTCCCTTCAAATGAAAACGGCTTTCTGAAGCTACCACTCAGTCTTGGATGGGTCTATTGTTGTCTCTTCAAGGAAACACAGGGCGTGATTTTATTCCATCTTTAATGTGTTTACGCACTTGTGTATTTATATATTTGTATATTTATATAACTGTATTCATCACTTTTCATTATATTTGTCCAGGCTATTTATCTGATTCTTGTCAATTGTAGATATCTTCACGTATTTTTAAATTAGATGCGGGCCGCTAGTAAAAGTCAAGCGGGGGTTGTGGGGTTAGACATGCCTGATTTAGACCTCTGGTCCACTGAGATGAAAAGAGTACTTCCTCTTCACAGCCGATTTGTAGCACCTGCCAAAATAGCCCTTCCCAAACATTTAATGAAGATACCAGCAGTCCTGGGATTGCTTGGTTCGAAACCTATTTCTATTCCTCTACTACATGGCTTTGAAATGCTAATATCCTTAAATAGAAAAGAATGAATGCAGTTTTCAATATAATTGTAGTATGTCTGTTCATATATATATACATATATATATTATATATATGTGTGCATCTATCTATCTATCTATCTATCTATCTATATATATATATATATATATATATATATATATATATATATGTATATATCCATACATACATACATACATACACACACACACACACACACACACACATATATATATATATGTATATATCCATACATACATACATACACACACACACACACATATATATATATATATATATATATATATATATATATATATATATATATATATATAATGAGCCTACATTACTATGTGCAAAGACAAATGCAGTGTTTGAATAAAAAATGAAGGCAGTGTGCGTGGGAAAACATAAACACAATGCAGTCTATTAGCGAAGGAAATATATAGAATAAATTTCCTTCGCTAACAGACTGCATTGTGTTTATGTATTCACATGTTTCACGTACACTGCCTTCATTTTTTATTTAAAAACTGCATTTGTCCTTACATATAATAATAGAGGCTCATTTTATATATATATATATATATATATATATATATATATATATATATATATATATATATATATGTGTGTGTGTGTGTGTTTGTGTATATATTTACACACATATATTGTATATATATTTATACATATATGTATATATATAATACACACATACACATACACACACACACACACACACACACATATATATATATATATATATATATATATATATATATATATATATATATATATATATGAACACACATACTACAATTATATTGAAAACTGCATTCATTTTTTTCTATTTAAACATATCAGCATTTCAAACCTATGGAGCAAAGGGATAGAAATAGGTTTCGAACCAGGCAATCCGAGGACTGCTGGTATCTTCATAAAATGTCTGGGAAGAGCTATTTTGGCAGGTGCTACAAATCGGAAGTGCTCTTTCCGTCTCAGTGGACCCATGGTCTGAATCAGGCATGTCTAACCCCACACCCCCGGGCTAAAGTGGACCACTCGACTTTTATTAGTGGCCCGCATCTAGTTTAAATATATGTCAAAATATCTATAACTGACAAGATCAGATAAATAGCTTGGACAAATAATAATGACAAGTCATGAATTCAGTTATTGTTCTACATTATCAGAATATATATATATATATATATATATATATATATATATATATATATATATATATATATATATATATATATATATATATAAATTTTCGGTAAAAAAACAAACGGTAATTATGACAAACATTCTGCATTATCAGAATATATTAATAGATTTTCAGTAGCAAGCATGACAGTGTTAATATTCTGCCTAAAATAATTAAGTCTAAAATATTATGGTAGCCCTTTTAGCTTATGATTTCATACAAAACAGCCGCATGAAATAAATCCAAATAATCCATTTTAATATGCAATAACGAATAGATAAACGTGAACAAACATAGATCAACAAAAAGGGATTTCAGTCGTATGAACAAAACAACTTGCACAGCCCCAGTCTAAACATGACTCAGAGAGAGACAGTAACGGTGGCTTGCGTCAGAGGAAAAGCGGATCATGATAGGCGGGACGAGTGGAGCCACTGATTCACTAAACTGAATGTGATTCGATTCTGTGAGATGGGAGACAACAAAATAAGTGCTGTAAAAAATTGAAGCACCATTCCAAACAGAGACAAGTGAGACCAAGATGTCAGTTTTGTGACTTGAACGGAGAGACGAATGTCTGTTGCATGAAACATCCATTCATGTTTTTTTTTTTTTTATTTATGACATCAGCTCGTGATCGAATGCAACAAAATGTAAGGAAAATACAGAGTAATTTTCTGAACTCTGCAGAAGGAGTATCACAGCACCAAAGGTCGTCAGCAGCTGTGCCAAATAATCATCATTTACGCTTAATTACCACAAAAATCGAAAAAGACGAGGAACTAAAAACTTTGACGCATCCAACTCGTCACTGAGAAGGAGAGAAGAAGAGGAAGAAGAATTAAAAGGGTAAAAAGAGAAGCGGGTGGCGGAATCCCAAGGGAAACAACGAACATCCCTTAGAGGATGGAAAATTATACCACAAGAATTCCACAGAATGACGTATGAGGGATAAAAGTCATCGAAGTTACCATTCCGGAAATGATGACCGACGCCATAATAAGAGTGAGAGGACGCTGCAACGCGAGCTTTCAAAGGACGCCAGTATCCAGAGTGCTCCTGCCCGATTCAACAGAGAGGGAGCGAAGGCGAAAACAAGTTAATCTCATGAAATTCTGACAAAAGTGATTTCCTCAGTCATTCCCTGACGAAAATAGAATTTAATAGTCTCCAGTCCCTACCGCACCCCTTCTTCGACACTTCTAGCCCAGGAGACCGTTCTGTTTGCCCCGAGTGAAAGGCACACACATTAATACGCAAGTTAACGTTGACGCTGATGGAAAGGTACAACAAAATTTCGAACAAGTTTTGAATATTACACGCCTACACAAAATGCCTCGACTGTACATGCTTCCATGCATACATAGGCAGATAAGGTCTAAACAGAATTTTGCTAACTGCACACGCACGCATACATACATGCAATTCCTTTTACGGTGCAGCACAAACATACATTCACAATAGACGCAGAAATTGTGTGGTTGTGGACCACACCTAGGAACTCTGCATACAAAGAAGAACATTTATGGATTTGGATGTGTACTCCAAAGCGTTGTTACTGGTTGCTAGGCGTGACTGGAAAGTCGCCTGATTCGGTTTTTCTTGTATTACTGTTTAAAGGATGTAATTCTTTCTGGTCTGCTCCTCAGATTCAGGTACTTCACAAGTTCACAAGTGGGTAGGAGGAAATGATGCCATGTTTTTTGCTTCTTAAATTCATTCTCTCTCTCTCTCTCTCTCTCTCTCTCTCTCTCTCCAAAATGATTGTATGATCACTTAATGGAAACAATTTCATGGAGAAAGGAGCAGGACTCATTACAGCCATTGTATTTTTTCGGATGAATGTTGAGCAGCCCATGATGGCTTTAAGAAATGAGATACTATAAATGTCATTACTTAATTGATGTAGTAAATTGCAGCATAAAATCAAACATTGCTTAATTTATAAAAAATGGTTTCAAAGACATTCAAAAACGATAAGAAAATATAAAGCTAAACATTATGTCATGTATACTGAATAAATGAGCAAAGCCACTGTAGGAAAGAGAGAGAGAGAGAGAGAGAGAGAGAGAGAGAGAGAGAGAGAGAGAGAGAGAGAGAGAGAGAGAGAGAGAGAGAGAATTCTTGACATATTTTAAGGCACGACGTTTTATAGAGCAAATAAACGTAACATTTCTTTTTTTTTTGTAAAAATGAAATGATTTGCAAAATGCTACTTTCTCCCATATTCAAAAAAAAGGAAAGCCTGAAACCAGTGCAGAGAACTGTAACAGGCATGTCTTAAAAGTCAATCGAAGTTAAACAGTGTGGGTTGTTCAGTGCTTGAGTGCTTGGATGAGTGACCACTCGGGCGGCATTTAAGCCCCGTGAACAAGCATGGTAGCGCCTTCTGGGGTCACACCTTCTAAGAAAAAGAGGTGTGTGGAATGTACGGGCATACATATGTATTCTACTTATATACACACATACATACATATCTGTGTGTCTCTATATACATACATACTGTATATATATATGTATGTGTGTGTATGTATGTATATTTATACATATGCGTGTATATATTTACACATACGTGTATATATATACAAACTATTTCGTATATATTAACATACAAACAACGCAAACTTTATAATAACTCATATCCTGGGTTCTATGGGTCGCCATTACGTGCGAGTGATAAGACTATATTATACATTTACTTAAAGCTCCCCTCTTCCCAAGAGAGAGATTCCGGAGATAAATGCTCCAAGTAAATATCAAATTAATGGTTTTTATAAAAAAAAAACATATATGGAACAGCAGGGTTCCATATCACGTTTCCTGCGTGCGCGTGTGTGTGTATCAAACTATTTAAATCCCTTGATAAGGCTACGTACTTAAACATTTTTTTTTATGACAGTTGCTAAAGTTATGTCTTTGATCTTTGACCATTACTGTGTTACTTCCCTGATGAGTGAGAACGAGGAAATGAACAGCACCTGTGACAACAGAGAGAGAGAGAGAGAGAGAGAGAGAGAGAGAGAGAGAGAGAGAGAGAGAGAGAATTTGCGCGAGCACACACACACACACACAGGCACAGCACGTTCCTTGACCGCCACCTTCCACCCAGACAGGACAGATACTGACAAAAAAGCGTTGCCATTTTTGTACCGTCCTGCTTCTGCACTGTCGACGCCGGGGCATCCCCAGGAGACAAAGGAGCTGCTGATGGCGTCGAGGCCTTCCCTTGACACATAAACAGGATTACAAAACTTCACCAATCCATTCCATCCATAAATTTCTTTTTACACTGGATCTTACGCTGCTTAACAACGCCATTCAAAATTACATTTACGCAACTGTGCTTAAACATACTGCAATTGCAACCAATATGAAATGCAAGCAGAAGCATTCATAACTGAATGAAAAGGAATCTGTCGAAGTCAGGGTCAAATCATATTTCCTGTCGACACAATACCGCGAGGTTGCCACACCGGTGCTTGTCACCTATTCAGGGAGAGGTATCGGTGTGCAGGCGAACAAAGCTCCAGAGTAATACTCATAACCCATAAACTGAAGTCCTGAAGATTAGGTCGACAGTTCGAGACGTGTGAGGTGTCTGTTATGTTTTTAGAAGATGTTGAAGTGGCTTTGTTTATGTGTGTACTAGTCTGTAACACCCATTTGCTTTCAGCAAACGTATCCGTTGATTACATACATAATCCCGGGGTGTATACACGGATAGCAAAGTGTCCGCCTCTCTGACCGGTCGGCTGCGGATTTGAACCCGCGCCACAAACCTCTATGAAGTCTGAGGCTGCTGCTCTACCGACCGAGCCATCGAGGCTCTATTTGTTATACTTGAATATAAATGGTAATTGACAGTAAAATGAGAGGTACTGCAGCGACCATTTCTAACTGATAGGTTATCGCGAGAATTGCATAAAATGAATTCTGTTATTTACCATTCTTTTATATTTCATTGCCTAAAAGCCTCAAGATGAGAATTTCTAATAAAGGTATAACCGAAATCAACAGTAAATTTAAAAGATTTCTCAATTTTTTTGGTTTCTGTAAAGCGTTGGAGACATATATAACAACTTCGTTTTTCTTAATAAGGAAAAAATCAAAATAACTTAAAAAAAAACGTGAGAGACAAAACGTTTACCAGAAAATCGACTGCCTCGAACATATGGACATGCAGTTTGTGAAAAAAAACCGACCTCCCAATATTTGCCGTTTCAAAAACTAGAGGAATATCAAAAGTAAAATGAAAAAAAAAAAAAGTAGATGGGGGGCTATTCGACACCAAAAAGAGCTGTAAAACATAAAATAGCTATTGACATGAAGTTTCATAGCAGAGAATTCGATGCAGGGGAGGAGGAGAGAGAGAGAGAGAGAGAGAGAGAGAGAGAGAGAGAGAGAGAGAGAGAGAGAGAGAGAGAGAGAGAGAGAAATTCCTATTCAGAGGCACAGATCTGTATATCAATTAAACACAAAGTACCGACGGCTGTCACGAAAAGAAAATAGGCAAGTTTTCGTTTCAATAACAGTCAAAATTCCAGAGAAAAATAAAATAAAATATGTCCGTTCCATTCATTCATGTTCGGAATTTTCCGTGCAATATTAAAACTGTGTTTGTATTTGTACTTTGAACGTATAGTGTTTAGTTGTTACATCTGCAGCCATGCAAACTTGCATACACGTTTATACACTATATCAATCACAATTAAAGTACAATATTCATGAATATATATATATATATATATATATATATATATATATATATATATATATATAATGTTATATATACACATATACATATGTGTGAGTGTGTTTTAAATACAAAGACGAAACCGGTTATGATTTATAACAAGTGCTTCACTTTCTATGTGGTCATCTTCACATAAACACCACGTGTCACTGTGATAAATGCTTTATATATATGTATATATATAGATATATATAAATATATATATATATATAGATATATATATATATATATATATATATATATATATATAAATATATACTGTGTAATAATAATAATAATAATAATAATAATAATAATAATAATAAAGTATAAAATCGCAATGACACGTGATATGTACGAAGCACCTGTTATAAATCTTGACCGGTTTCGTCCTTACATTTTAGACATCTTCAAGAGGACTAATACACATTGCTTAAAATTTACAATATACGTGCTTAGAGAACAGCACAAATGAACTGAAACGCAGTTGGAAACCATATATTCACCCCTGACAGATGGGAAAAAGGAAGCTGGGGCAGTCAACTCGTTGGCGTCCGAGGTCAGTATTCCATTTACAAAACTATTTATCTATTGCGGAAGGGCTCACACCTTTGATCTCGGCCAATGTCAACGGCCTTTCATAAAATCTATGAATATTTATTTTGAAATTAATCGATCGCGTTTACATATGCCTTGACTGATGTTCATATTCTTATAAAAGCTTTCTTGGATTAAACTAAACTCACGTTTCTTTCTTGTATATTATTGGATTAAACTATCTTTTAAAACCTGCTTAACTGAACGAAAATTGCAATCTTCGCTTGTGCGTATCTTTACGCGTCCTACTCTCTTCCAATGGCTTACCAATTTGACCACTATAAAGGTCGCCATAAGACTTACATGGGGTTTGCTGTTAACAGCCTTTAGTACGGTGGGGAATGGAATGGAATATAAAATTTAGGCCAAAGGCCATGCCCTGGGACCTATGAGGTCATTCAGCGCTGAAAGGGAAATTAGGAACAAAAAGGTTTGAAATGTGTGACAGGAGGTAATCCTTGCAGTCGCACTGTGAAACAACTGTTAGGAGAGGGTGGAAAGTAAGGTGGAATAAAGAGAAAATGAACGGAAGTGCAGTAAAAGGAGTGAAAGGGGTTGCAGCTAGGAAGGGACGCGGCGTAGAACCCTAGTAATGCCTACAGTGTATGCCTATGGGGAGTACGGTCGGGAGAGTCCTTTGTTAGAACTTGTTTCATTGTATTTTTGTTTTATTAAGATCTATAATAACGCCAAGTTCATAATTGGTTAAGGAACACCTCTGAAATTATTACTATATGGTAGTGCAAGTAGGCTTTTTGTACTGTAAGATTCTTTGTTGTTAACATAAAAAGTCTTTTCTATAGTTCTTAATGCACTGTCTAATACAGAATCAGGAATATATAAAAAATGAGTAACCTTCTGAGGGATGAAAATACGTGCAAGACAGTAAAAAAAAATATTTTAAAAGTTAATGAAAACACGATAAAAAGGTTGTGTCCGATGTCTCCATTGTTACCTTATTGGTATGAAGTATTAAAAACTCTCCAAATAGACAGATATTCCTGCTAGGCCAATTATTAGCTCCCGTGGCTCCTCTTCATAGCTCTAACTAAATAACTGGTTAATATTCTTAACACACTGGTTGGTACCGTATCTTATGCCACTATACAGAACAATGTAGACTTGATAAATAAATTAGCCAATATGCAGATTAAAAGTGAAATTAGGTTTGTGAGTTTACGTGGTATCAATATTTTCAGCAGTACCTATTGATGATATGTTAGAATTTTTGTCTGGTATCTTGGAAAGCACACAGTTGGATATTAATAGAATCTATCAGAGTATGAGTAAAATAATGTAAATTTGAATTCAACGGAAAATTTTAATCTAAAAAAAGTATAGCTATGGGTAACTTTTTATTTCCAGTTTTAATTAATTTGTACATGGAGCTTTTTGGAAACAGAATATTAAACAAAATCACTCCACGCAATGCAATATGGTTCAGGTATGTAGACGACATACGTATTTGGTTGGGGGAAAAAAATGTAAATATTTTCTTGGGCAAATTAAATGAACTGGTCCCATCGATAAAATTCTCTCTGGAAATGGACAACGACGATAGCTACTCTTTTTGGATTACACAGTAGTAATCGAAAGTAGTAATGGATTTGAATACGGTATGCACAGAAAACCGGACCAGTATCTACGCCTATGGACACTTTCAGTCTGGTCAGACAATACAGTAAAGGCATCAGTTTTCACATTCGTCTTTTGAAATACATTGGTAATAAAATACTATACATATAATGAGGAATTAAGGCAAGAAATTAAAATATCATGATTTTGTATTAGACAATGCATTAAGGGCACCAAAACGACAATTTAGATAAAAAAAAGAAATTTACAACACAAAACCGTACTTTTACTACCATTATGTTAATAATTTCAAAGATATCCTCCACGTACTTAAAAACTTTGGAGTTAATGCAGCATTTAAGAACAGTAAAACAATGAAACAAGCGATAATAAATAA
>JANJGK010000048.1:6694009-6696509 GCA_039081455.1 Macrobrachium rosenbergii
AAACTTGTACAAATGAGATGTGTTCTCGAAATGGTATTTTCATATACTAGAAATAATAATAATAAAGCTAATTATCTTTAGCTGCATTAATGCCATGCCAAATAACAAAATCATGATAAATACCGTCATCGTATTGATGTACCTCACAATATAATAATAATAATAATAATAATAATAATAATTAATAATAATAATAATAATAATAATAATAATAATAATGAGGGTGGAAGCTGGATTAGACTCATCCTCTCACGTTTTCCGAAACGTACATTTCATTGTATGTAAATAAGATAATCCGTTTGACTTGAGGGAGACAAATAGAGGTCAAGATTGAGAGAGAGAGAGAGAGAGAGAGAGAGAGAGAGAGAGAGAGAGAGAGAGAGAGAGAGAGAGAGAGACCTGTATGCTCGTCCAGTTTCAAACTTTCTTATCCTTCCCAATTGCCCTTCCACGGAGATTATAAAAATGTACGGTGATTTTCTGTATCACAACTCGGACCCCCTTCCACTTCACCAGCTTCCATGTCCGTCCTTTTGTGCGAAGGGATTTTGGACAACTTGTCGACCGGAGAGAATATTACAGTCCCTTCGTTCATTTGTTTCAAAACAAGACCTGGCGAAAGAGAGAAGCTAATCCAGTCCTAAGGTCACAATTGTATAAGCGACAATCTGCTACAACATTCCAGAGAGAGAGAGAGAGAGAGAGAGAGAGAGAGAGAGAGAGAGAGAGAGAGACCATGGAAGCATTCCACTGGCCGTCTTGCAAAATTAATCTAACTTGTCTTACAGCGTTCTGAGTGACGATGAGAAGAATGGGAACTGCATTTGTCACCTCAATTAAAGGTAAACTTGAAAGCTACATGGGTCTTGCTGCCTGTCTGCTCTCTCTCTCTCTCTCTCTCTCTTCTCTCTCTCTCTCTCTCTCTCTCTCTCTCTGTGTCTCTGTCTCTCTCTCTCTCTCTCTCTCTCTCTCTCTCCAATTTCAAAAACGTAATACCATTTTAATCTTTAAAAACGCCAACTTTTGCAGCACTTTAAATCATAAACTCCAAATCGAAGCTTCTTAGAAACAGGTCCGCTGAAAAAATGAGAGAGGGAGAGAGAGAGAGAGAGAGAGAGAGAGAGAGAGAGAGAGAGAGAGAGAGAGAGAGAGAGCCTTGACAGTTAACACACGAGTTCACTCACTCACAATGGGGCAATAGGAAAAGCGGATGATGTACAGCGAAGTTTTTCCTTCATAACAAAAGGCAGAGAAGCGAAGGAATCAAGGGCATTGTTAAGGTTCGTAAACGTTCTTTTATTTCGACTGAAAACGTTCAGGATAATGTCAGATGCACAAACTCTCTCTGCACTCGGAGAGAAAATAGTAAATATAATTTACTATTTTTCCTTTAGTATGGATGAATCTCCTTCTTTTAAGTGAATCATCTATTCTTTAGTATAATTCAGAATTTCGTTTTCAAAAAAGAGAAAGTTAAAATTAACATAAGCTTTTAATCAAGTACCTTAGGCTACCTACTCACTTTATCTGTCGAGTGTCACCATCTCAACCATCATCGTTACCTCTGGGCAGATATTAATCATTCTGAGACAAACTATAATTAGGGCAAGCTTATGTAATTCCAGAGTTTTTATGCAAGTGTGATGAACTATAGCCAGACAATTTTAATTTTCCTGTCATTTCTGCAGTAGGGCATATATATCTTTACATTCACCCTGCCAAAATTATGCACACGCACACACGCATAATACTTTGACACTTAAATTCTTCGCCAACACGAAATTTACATAAAAAATGATCGAATGATGGTCATTTCGGTGGAAATTTACATAAAAAATTATCGAATGATGGTCATTTCGGTCCTTTTTTTCTGGGAATATGAGGGGAACTGAATAAAGATTTTGATTTACAAATCAAAATGTGAAGACCTGTGTTGTATTTTGAATTTACTGTCGTCGTTTGGAAATTGTGCGCTTACTTCATGGACACTGTTCAGGAAGTGTTAGCCTCTTGTGGTGCGATGATCTTTGTTTTTCTGTTATATAACGGTTGCGTTAGATTTTAGCCGATGAAACTCTCACAACTCCTAATGAAGTGTATGGATGTTTTCCGATTCATCCCAGTTTTGAACATCAGACATATTTAGTGTAATAATTGTTGCCTGTGTGTAAAGACTGCCGAGGGAGAGGGAACTAACACCTAAATTTTATTTATTGAATTTCAGTAAAACAACTCTTCATCCATCTGAAAGTGCCGTAGCCCCTTCCACTAATAAATTCTTCTCCTCCACTGACAAATTCTTCTTCTTTTAACGTGCTTTTTCCCCATATGTATGGCGTAAGCACGATGCCTTCTTTTGAAGGACTTTGATTTAGCTTTGGGGTAGACTTTGTAGTCTCGATCGGCTGCTCTGCCTGTCATCGCTTAGACTCCGGTAGCGTATGTACATGTATTGTACCAGTCACCAGCGCCCTTTCTCGCAGCAGCGAGGACTCGTTGC
>JANJGK010000048.1:6699009-6714009 GCA_039081455.1 Macrobrachium rosenbergii
TTTATACCGCTATGGAGACTTAATACAAAACTACCTCAGACTGAGCTTTACACCTAACCCATTACTCTCTCGTCTACACACTGTAATAAATTGTTTCTCATCACTGAAATTTTCATATGCTTTGCACATATCTATACACACACAATATATATATATATATATATATATATATATATATATATATATATATATATATATCAGTATATAAATTATATATATATATATATATACAGTATATAAATTATATATATATATATATATATATATATATATATATATATATATATATATATATATATATATATATATATACATACATATTAGAGCGAGTGTGGGTACGCGTGCAAGTGCTTACAAAGAAAAAAAAAAAGCTTAATCAAGCACAAGCTCTACAGTACAAAATTCTAAGTGTGCGTGATAGTGTAAGGGTTTATGCCTGCTTTTATCTTAATTAGACACGCACTGGACTTACCTTTCGAGATGTTAACTGCATGACCTTAAGACGTAAGATTCGTTTTTCTTACCTGAAAAAGATGAAATGTATATTAGTCTGGAATAATATAACGTTCACTGTCATTAGCTGTATCACTTTGCTTTCTACGAAAATTAATTATATGCAAGAGCAACATTAACTAAAACATTATCATGTTCATGTTATGGAATAATAATATTTTATTACTAGTATCATAAAAATACTTTTTGCATTGTAATAATACTCATTATAACAACATGTTTTCTTAACAATGCCAGTCGCGATGAAACTAGTTATAAACCAATAGAGTAAATCAGAAGTCCCTTGAATTTTATACCTATAACGTATCACTCCGCTTCTTCAAGCAGAAATACGATTAGCATTTTACGTCAGTAAAATACTGATTTAAGAGCTAAAAAAATTGAATTAAAAGAGGCAGTATGAACTAATTAGACGCTAAGCAATTTTCAAGGTAACATGACACAAAGTTATTCAATGAAGAAATTATAATTAATTGTATTTATATTGAAATTGCTCCCAATACGGGTTAAAGTTCAGGCTAAGGTTCACCTCTGATGTGTGCAACAAGTAAAAGTGAGCTGGGGCCGATAGCCATTGGAGGGTAAGGAGGCCTTATAGAACTTGTATATCTATGCCCTCAATATATACTCGACGTACCCACCTGTCAAGACAGACATGTCTGAAAATGACCGTGGGGCTGTTTTCTTAAATGCCTGCCCGCTGTACCCACAGATCATGATACCTTTGATAAAAGTAGAAAAAAATCCAAAGAGGAAGAGTCATAAAAGCGTATTTACAGATTAATTAAAAAGTTCCTAAGGACTATAAAAAAAAATGGGTGAGTGTGCTTGCCTTAACAGAATGGAGTGTGCAACAGGAGGTTGGAAAACTGGAAAAGTTGGGAAAGATACAGCTTCGGAGATCCGTTAAAATCAAAGAAAAGAGAAAGGGTAACCAATGCATGTTGGTAGATTAATTATATTTGAAATATGAACAAAAATGAAGGGAAAGTCGGCCATGCAATGAATAATAATAATAATAATAATAATAATAATAATAATAATAATAATAATAATAATAATAATAATAATAATAATAATAATAATAATGTTTTTATTACCACAATGACTAAATAACGGATAATAATCAATTACTGGTGTTAAAAACCAACATCACCATATCAGCCTCCACGTACGAAAACCCCGAGAATATCCGATAACGAAATTATCCATTTAGATTAAAGTCACATAATTACATATAAAGCGCCTAACAATATCATTATTCATCAGACGAAACACGGCCATTTACTAATTATTTCGTTCCAGAATGACAAAGCCGGATGGGGTATGATGGCAAACTCACTTTTAATGTATATTACTGGACGAAACAATTCCCAACAATAACGGAAAATGCCCAGGCAAATGTTTAGTTTTTGGTACTGAGAGCTCATTAATCATATGTATATATATATATACACAGTATACACACATATATACACATTATATCTATACATATATATGTATGCATGTATGTGTGTATCTTTTGATTGCTTAACAAGCATGCATATATATATATATATATATATATATATATATATATATATACATATACATATATGTATATATGTATATTTATACATCCATATATATATAAGAGTATATACATATTCATATATATATGTGTCTCAAAAGAACACATGAAAACATAAGAAGCTAAGGTACAAAGAGCATTCAGGCTATTTCGGTACACCGGTGAATACAGTAAAAGTGTGTTGAAAAGTAAACGGAAAGTTACAACAGAAACTATTCAAGTTTTGTGAACACGCCATAAATAAATATGCTTAAGAAACAACTCGAGAAACACCAAAGAAACAACTCAAGAAACGCCAAACACGACATAAGCTCAAAATCTGTTTGGCTTCAACAGAATAACTGTCATAATTAATTTGACCTTCATTGACTAATGCACTGTAATTATTTATGAACACGGGTTCAATAATATTTTATTTGGTCACATTAGTATTACTATATAATAATAAAACCCAGAACCTTCCCAGTTAATCGCAACCGGTCCTTACAGTTTCATTTATACCATGTATCGTTCTGACAACAAGATCGTTACACGATGACAGATGTAGGAATGGCTACGATTCTTAGAAAAAATCTTATAAATGAGTTTTTTTACAGATTTCTCTAAAGGAGTTATTTCGAGATTTCTCAATGTACATAAAAAAGTTGAAACGACAATACACAGTACTATAAAGTTTTACAAATAAGTTCTCAGTAGGGTTGTTATGAGGGAAAATAATTGTTTACCATGATAGTAGACAGGTGTTCCCGTCCTAACAGTAGGCTATATAATAAATTTTTGTCTCTCTTTTGTAAATCATACATACATATAAATATATACAGTATAATATATTTATATAAATATATATATATATACATATATATAAATGTATAAATATATATATATATATATATATATATATATATATATATATATATATATATATATATATATATATATATTATATATATATATGTATATATATGTATGTGTATATATATATATATATATATATATATATATATATATATATATATATATATATATATATATACTCGTATATATATATATACTCGTATATATATCTATATTGAGAGAGAGAGAGAGAGAGAGAGAGAGAGAGAGAGAGAGAGAGAGAGAGAGAGAGAGAGAGAGAGAGAGAGAGAGAGAGAGAGCTGCAATGTCATATACTAAGGTAAACTTTTTGCCATAAGAGCAAATGAAGCGAACTATTTTGTTTAAGAACAAAACATTAGGGACCCACTCCTAAATCAAATAAAAGAAAGAGGAAGAGTAAAATAAATTAGGCCAAAAGGAAAACCCCATAACTTGGAAGTACAGGGAAAGATACGGCAAATGAAGTCGCTTCAGGGAAATGGTCACCTCAACACAACAAATTAAAGCAGAGGCGGATAGCCGGATCGTATACCATCAACTGAAATGACCTCACCAGAGTAATAAGGAAATTGGAACTCGCAGAAACAGAAAGGCGGGTGGGGGGCGGGGACGGGGGGGAGGAGGGGGGTTAGAATTGGCAGGGAGTTTTTGTCTAGAGTACCGGACTTTGATTTCGACCAGTAAAAAATTTGAAACAAAAGCCACAGGCTTCTCAACACGATGGAGAGATATGGACAATATAAACTCCAATATCAGGTATAAGAAAAAAAAAATAGATAATGAACAGCATCCAATTACACCCCATACTTTTAGAAACAGATTTAGCCATTTGAATAGCGTGTAAAAAAAAAAAAGTTAAAATAATTTGATATCCCAGACTGACTGAAGACTTTTAAAAGACCTTTTACTTCATTTGCTACTTCTGAGACCTAATACTTCTAATACTACCTTGATCTGTCTTTCTCAAAAAAAAAAAAAAAAAAAAAAAAAAAAAAAAAATTATTTTATTCAAAGGCTTTGGTTCTTCCATCTTCGGTCCTCTCCCCTTCTGCACGTTGTCTACAATGTCTCAAGTTACAAAATACTTTTGTATACATAAGGGTGGCAGTGAATGTTCAAACTTAAGACCATTTAATGAATCTACTTAATCTCCACTAATGAACACTTGATCATTTCACGTCTTTACTTATTCTTCAGCTTCGCCTTTTATTCCGCGTCATAACAGACGAAATCCCCATGGAAGGGAGGAACCAGGGCGCTTACAGAGAGAGAGAGAGAGAGAGAGAGAGAGAGAGAGAGAGAGAGAGAGAGAGAGAGAGTTAAAAAAGCTATGAAAGTAATCTATGCTAATAACCTAATTCAATTATCCTTAATCCCAGGATGTTTGTTCATCAAAAATAACACACTCGTCAATAAAGTGCGCCATTGAGCGTCATCTTTCCAAGCACTTATGAATGCAAAAATGAAAACCGGATGAGGCGGTGTATATATTTCTCCGGAAGGAAAGAATCCAATTGAATTCATAATCACAAGGCAAACTGACAAAAAGGCGAGAGTCAACACTGAAATGTTACCAGAGTCATAAAGTGACAAGTAAATTTAATTACAAAAATGGCTCTCAAAGGATGTTATTCTTCCATCTTTTTTATTTCGTAAGAGAGAGAGAGAGAGAGAGAGAGAGAGAGAGAGAGAGAGAGAGAGAGAGAGAGAGAGAGAGAGAGAGAGAGAGAGACAAAAGACGGGAGCCTGGAAAGTTTACACAGCTGAAATGTTTGTCGTTCTGTCTGAGGAGAAGAGGAGAGACGACAGCCCACGGTTTTTACCTCTCTTTCTCTTTCCTCTCTAGCCTGTCCACGAAATAAGCTTCCAGTGAGACGGTGGGCCAGTGCATGACGAGAGGACAGAGTGAGACGGGAATATGAGGGAGAGGGCGAGGAATGTTCTGAAAAAATACAGCAACTAGTCACAGTTATAGCAACAGTTGGTGTAACATGTAGATAAATGATGCGAGCGTAACTGTTGTAAAACAGTTTTGCCTTGCTACGGGCAATAAACAGACTGGGCGACATATATTTATAAGTCTAAACATTTTCTTTCAACGGAATCATTTCACCCATCACGTCTAACCGAATGGACAAGAATAAAAATGTTGCCCGAAAGTAGCACAACACAGTTTTTGAGAATTATAAGTTCTGATTTTTACGCTTGTTTGAAGACAGCAAAATCAACAGATTATCACAGTAAAATGACGCAATTACAGAACGCATACCTCCGACAACGATACCCCACCTTAAAGGCCAAAATCTTTTCGACCAGAAACGTTAAGTTGTAGGGATCCAAACGGAATCTTACACGTCAAGAGAAGGCGACTTCCAGTCAATCGTCCTTAGCAGAAGTGATGATTAAATTTGGTTACCAAAATCTACGGCAAACGAGGAGTAGGGCGTCTGCTTCTTAGGACTGGTACATTTGAAACATTGCAGAACATGCTAAAAGGTCCCTTCTCACCAAAAAGTTAATTTTCTTTCGCAGTTTAATTACTCGTTGCTAGTCACGAGGCAGACCTTTAGTAAAATGACCCTACATGAAAACACATAATGTTTTGCACAATGCTTCCTACAAACAAACAAGCAAATAGAATCATACATATTGCCTCCATGGAGGAGGTAAATAATGCCCACAAAAAACTCATACTGCACTTATTTCAGAATAGCAGAGAGCAGTATTCTATACCTTTTTATGACGAATTGCGGCTTTAGCGAGAGCAAAATTGAAGTTCAGCAAGATCATTATCCATTTTCTCCTTTCACATTTAAACTTTTGTCGTTTCAGGAATCGTTAAGGGGAAACGACACGAGATGCTCTTCGTTTAGTCCAGTTTCCTTCGACTACGCCGTTTACATTAGCCCAAACTTCGTTCAGTTGCCTTCAGGATCCTTGGAAATTCGTTCCTCTCTCTCTCTCTCAAATCTAGCATCTTTTCTCTCTCTTCCCAGTACGATAGTTCTCAGTATTCTCTCTCTCTCTCTCTCTCTCTCTCTCTCTCTCTCTCTCTCTCTCTCTCTCTCTCTCTCTCAAAAATCTAGTATCTTTTCTCTCTGTCTTCCAAGTACGATAGTTCTCAGTATTCTCTCTCTCTCTCTCTCTCTCTCTCTCTCTCTCTCTCTCTCTCTCTCTCTCTCTCTCTCTCTCTCTCAAAAATCTAGTATCTTTTCTCTCTGTCTTCCAAGTACGATAGTTCTCAGTATTCTCTCTCTCTCTCTCTCTCTCTCTCTCTCTCTCAAAAATCTAGTATCTTTTCTCTCGTCTTCCAAGTACGATAGTTCTCTCTCTCTCTCTCTCTCTCTCCTCTCTCTCTCTCTCTCTCTCTCTCTCTCTCTCTCTCTCTCGCTCTCTCAAATCTAGTAACTTTTCTCTCAGTCTTCCAAGTACGATAGTTCTCAGTATTCTCTCTCTCTCTCTCTCTCTCAAATCTAGCATCTTTTCTCTCTGTCTTCCAAGTACGATAGTTTTCAGTATTCTCTCTCTCTCAAAAAAAAAAAAAATCTAGTAATTTTCTATGTCTTCCAATTACGATCCTTTCCAGTGCTTCTCTCTCTCTCTCAAAAAAAAAAAAAAAAAAAAATCTAATACCTTTCCTATCTGTCTTCCAGTTACGATACTTTCCAGTGCTTCTCTCTCTCTCTCTCTCTCTCTCTCTCTCTCTCTCTCTCTCTCTCTCTCTCTCTCTCTCTCTCTCTCTCTCTCAAAAAGAAAAAAATCTAGTACCTTTTCAATCTGTCTTCCAATTACGATACTTTCCAGTGCTCTCTCTCTCTCTCTCTCTCTCTCTCTCTCTCATATATATCTGAAATACCTGGCATCTTTTCTCACAGTCTCCCCAATATCTACTCACTTCATCTCTCTTATTTGAATAGAATATTGCATATCTATCGCTAATGACCCTAGATCTATTCTTCAGATCCTCCACATTTTTCATTTTTATTTACCATTTCCTCTCTCCCACTCCCTTCCTCAGTCGTAGGCATAACAATAATATATTCTCTAAAACCGGTTTTCTTTCGATTTTATTTACCATACCGACCACGTTCTTTATATTCTTCTCACCCAGCTCTCTCCTGACAGCGTAACGCTGACTCTCTCACGTATAATAC
This sequence comes from Macrobrachium rosenbergii, assembly GCA_039081455.1. Lineage (NCBI taxonomy): Eukaryota > Metazoa > Arthropoda > Malacostraca > Decapoda > Palaemonidae > Macrobrachium > Macrobrachium rosenbergii. The sequence goes on from JANJGK010000048.1 coordinate 6,706,123, forward strand.
AATCCAAAATTATTTCCTCGTTATCTGTCGTATTATATATACACACACACACATATATATATGTATATTATTATATGTGTATATGTATATATATATATATATATATATATATATATATATATATATATATATCCTCTTCTTCGTTTAACGTACTTTTTCCCATTTTTCATATGGGGTAAGCACGATGCCTTCTTTTGAAGGACTTTGATTTGGCGTTGGGGTAGGCCGTAGCTTCGATCGGCTGCCCTGCCTGGCATCGCTTAGACCCCGGTTATATATATATATATACATATACATACATACATATATATATATATATATATATATATATATATATATATATATCATCGTTATTTGTCATATATATATATACACATTCACATATATTTTTGTATATATTTTTTTATTTATATACATACATACATACATACACATATACATATACATATGTATGTAAGTATGCGTGTGCTGTGAACTGGTACAGTACCAATCTAGCATTCGAATCAGCTTTAAGCCCATTTCCTGAAAAAACCTCTCATATCCAGTGATTTATGTGCGTTATCATATAACACAAACACGCACATAAACACACACAAGAGAGAGAGAGAGAGAGAGAGAGAGAGAGAGAGAGAGAGAGAGAGAGACTAGTTTTATCAACGGCGATCATAATCGTCCCTGGGCACTCATCCTCCCCCGCCTCTTCCAATCTTCACCTTCAAAGGCCTCGTTATCTGCCGCCTCGCCTTATCTTTGTTTATCATCTCCGGAAAGACTTTCGAGCACTTAGAGGAAAGACACAAATTCCAGAGATTAAAAGTTATTTCTTTCTTTCCTTCCTTATTGCTTTCTTTCATTCTTGACAGTTATTTCTTCCTTCTCATTTTCTCGTGGTAGTGCAGAGGAGTCGGGGTTCAAGAAATGAACGTAACGTTTACAGATTTTTGGCATTTTACAGGGATAAAAATATGCTTACTAGAAATCATTAGTTACTCATAAATTCCTGACTTTAAAGGTAAGCTTACTTAATGAATGGCTAACATTTTATTTATAAAAGCAATGACAAGAACAAAAATACATTATAGCAATACTCTCAGCAAAAGGCACCTGATAACAGTTCTTACTGAAATAGATAGGATGCAACACTTACTGTTTTGAAGAGATTTTAGCAAATTAAATTACTTGCACTTGGACCCAAAAATCGACCACAACTTTAGCTCCTCATTGGACTGGTTAGAATCGTTCTCGGCTAGCACTCTGCTGGGCCTGCGTTCGATTCTCCTACCGGCCAATGAAGAACTAGAGAAATTTATTTCTGGTGATAGAAATTCATTTCTCGTTATAATGTGGTTCGGATTCCACAATAAGCTGTGAGTCCCGTTGCTAGGTAACCAACTGGGTTCTTAGCCACGTAAAATAAGTCTAATCCTTTGAGCCAGCCCCCCTCTAGGAGAGCTGTTAATCAGCTCAGTGGTCTGGTTAAACTAAGGTATACTTAACAAGAAATAAGAGCACGATGAACACCAGACACACACTCACACACATATACATACATACACACATATATATAGATAGATAGATAGATAGATAGATAGATAGATAGATAGATATATTACACGAAGCTAATAAAACTCAATGTACCTTGATGCTGCGTTCTAGGTAGGGTGAATTTTAGAAAAGAAAAAAAAATTGTGGTAAGCAGCAATAGAGAGAGAGAAGCGAGAGAGATAATGATAATAAAAAGCGGTATCCGGATAATTCCCACTCCTTTCAATAGAGAGACACCTGAAAACCAGGATATCCACAGCATCCATTTATCCTAGTAAACGATAACACCTTCCCGACACATTTCAGGATCGATTCACCTCAGAGCTTTTCCCCAAAATCTTCAATGAAATTCGGGATTTTTTCTTTCGCTGGAACAATTTCTCTTCCAGTTTTTAAAAAGTTTCCAGCTAAACGTGAAAAGGGACGATCATTTTTTATATATTTATCCCTTTCTAAAAGTAATATTAAATTACAAATATTTTGTCTAATAACCTAAGCCCGTTTAACTTAAAAATATTGTCTTTGCTTATACACTTTGATAATTATACCTAGGAAAAAATATTACAGTTTATGTCAATTATCAAATCTAAAACTCTACCTGGTATCTAAAAATGTCGAAATGCTAATAATGTTTAGAACATTTCCTAGTTGTCAGGTTTTCAATACATCTGTAAAATACAAAGCTTCAAAGAATGACTATGGTATCCAATATTTAAGTAAACTGACAAAGGAATTCGGGATGCTTCCAGTATTTTCTTTAATCTTATAGCATCCAAATTGTTCCCAATCTGCTAACTTTAAATATTTTTCAAATACAGCATTTATTTTGGTTATTTTTATCATAGTATCCAAATTTTATCGTTAATCAAAAAAAAGTAGTTGGTCTTCCTGAGTGCGATATTCTCTCTTACTATTACTTCTAAGAACTGTTTTTCCCATATTTTCAACTTACACAATTCTCAGTTTTTCACAGACCCAAGTCTATAGGACAGCAAAAAGCACCGCCTCTTTCAATTCTATTTAAACTGCGCCTTCCGGAAGGATGCGATGCTTTTCCTCCTTATTTTTTATCTGCCGGCCAACAGCGTACTCTCAACATTTTTCTCGATCCATTCCGCCGGATATTCATAACCTCTACCATCCCTATCGTCACAGAAACCCCAGATCTGAAAGCTTCATCACAAAGCGGATATGAAAAAGGCTCGTATGAAAGGTCGTTCCAACACTGACGAGTAAAGTTATCAATTTCTACCTGTGTCCTTTTAGAACTGTTTCAGGGACGCTTCGCTTTGCGCTGCTATGCTCATATCGTAGTATATATATTATCTAAGTTTATAATCTCGCAGAGTTACATTCATCTCCTGTTTTGCTACGAATTTTAATCATGATACTCATAAATTTCTCTTTTTAAAACCCGACTACGAGAATGGTTCCAAAATTGTGTTCGCTGCAAAATACTTACGAATGAATCAAAATGGAAAAATAAATCGACTCTAAACATAAAGATCCAAAGAGTTTCATATATGACTGAGCAAATATTTCACGAAGTTAAAATATTTTAGAGCATAAAAAACATCAAAGAAAGAGCTTAAATATTTTTTATGGTAAAAGTTACCGTTAAATTATTTAGAGAAAAAAATGCAATAGATGCTATTCAAGATGAGATGAATACTTAGAAAAATCCTGGGGAACAAGGAAAAAAAGGTTAGGAAAGTTGTTAGATATGGAGCAAAGCAATTAGCAAAACGTGAGAAGCATTACATGGCTAATATTTATATTTGCCACGTTCATGATAAACGGTCAAAATGTTAAAAGCATAACAGAGCAAAGAGTACATCGTTGAAAATGGTGAAAAAAAATAAACAAAACATTACATACCTCTGAGCTCGTGAAGCAGAACATAAGAAGCGTTACAGAATATCAAGCAAAATGACATAACGTTTAAAATGAAATGAACAGATAGTAATAAACTAACAAGACTGTGGCCCAAAAGAAAGGAGCATAATGTTCAAACCCTTAATAGAGAATCAAGTAAAACTGCTGAATCATTGCAGAGAAAAGAGAAAAATGTTAGAAACGATAAAGACCAGGGCGGGGGTGAGGGTTAAATGCTGCAAATAATATATAATGTAAGGGTAAAACACACTACATACGAACGGTGAAAATATTAGAAAAGTAATAGAACAAGAAACAATACGTTAGAAATTTTAGATAGCAAGACAAGTAGTTGAAATTGTAACAGAGCAAGAAAAATATTACGAAAGTTAGGGGTAATATGGCAAAATGCTACATAGCAATCAGAAAAATTTTATAAACGCAGCTGACGAATGATCCAAACGTTTGAAACTTTATCTAAAAAAAGGAAAAATAAGTTAAAGAACTATACAGAGCACATAACCAAAATGTATTCAGGTTACAGACAATTTGGCAAAACTTAAACAGAATTATACAAAGTAAAGACAAAAATAACAGAAATGGTGAATACGCAGGCCCAAAACATTACAAACATTATACGAGAAGAAACAAAACCTTTGCAGCGTTAAGGGGAAAGAAGTTAAGTAAAGAGAAAATTGTTAGGAAAGGTAAATATATAGGGATCAAAATGCTAGAAATGTTATTCAGCAAGAAACTAAATTCAAGGTACGAGAAACAAAAACTTTGAAACATTACAGACAACGGGGCAAAATTCTTTGAGTAAAGAGAAAAATGGCTGCACCGTTTAAGTCAAAGGACGTCACACAGCAAGAAACAAAACTCTGCAGCTATAAAGAGGAAAAAGCAAAATTCTATAGTTACATAACATGCTGAAATCTGCTACATATTATGGATGAAAACGTCGAAAACCTTACAGACGAAACGTCAGAACATCTGAAACATCATGGATAAAGGGACAAAACTTTGGAAATATCAAAGAAGAAGATTTTAAATGTTAGAAACGTTACAGACGATGGGGCAGAATGCTACAAAGTACAGAAACATGTTAAAACCGTAGAAATGTCACAGAGCAACTACCAAAACGTTTGAAACGTAAAAGACCGTAGGAGAAAATGCTAGACAACTTTTAAATAACCACAGAAACGTTACAGAAAATTGTCCAAAACATTAGAAATGTTATAAAGCAAAGGCACAAAACGATAGAAACGTTAACAGGCCATGGCAAAGTGTTATGCGCAGATAAAAACGTTGGACTTTACACAAAAAGGATCGGATTGATGGAAGTGAAATACATAAAGCAGGAAACTAAACATTTGAAATGCAAAAGAGCAATGAACCAAACATAACAGACTAAAGTACAAAATGTTACAAAACATAAAAGAGTTAGAAATGGCGAAGACGAAGAATCAAAACATTGGAAACGCTATCCAGCAAGAAGCACAACATTTCTAACGTTATGAACTAGAAACAAAACTATGTAAAATTACGGGCCATACAGGAAAATACTATATAGAAAAATGTCAGAAACGTTACCGACAAAGGATCAAAACGTTGGAATCGTTACAGAGAACGAAACAAATGGCTGAAAATGTTGCAAATAACTAAAAATTATTGAGACGTTACAGATCACTGGGCAAAATTTAGAAATTAAAGAGTAAATAAACGTCAGTACATTTGAAGCAGGGTGAGAAATGAAACCTTTGCAAGGTTAAAGGGCAAGAAACAAAACGCAAGATACGCTACAGACCATAAATAAAAATGCTGCTCACTAAGGAGACAAACGTTCGAAACACTACAGACGCAGCAGCAAAGTGTCAGAAACGTTACAGAGCAGGACACAAATAGTTCAAAATGTCAAAGAGCATAAAACCAAGCATTAAAATGTTCCAGAAAATCGGACTAAATGCTACAAAGTTAACTGAAAAATTCTAGAAGGTGAAAACGAAGGATCAAAAACTTAAAAAACTCTATAGAGTAAGAGAGTCGCTAGGAAAACTTTTGAAACGTTAAAGATTATGCCGTAGGCTTCTAAAAAATAAAAGAAAACATTTTTGACACTTACTTATGGAGGAACAAAGAATTAAAAACAGGGTAAACTACTACTACAAAGTAAAGGGTAAAATGTCAGAAACGGTAAAGACATGGGATCAAAACGTTAAATGCTTTAAATGCTGAATGGCATGAAACCTAATGCTGAGAACGTTAGACTACGTGGCAATGCTACAAAGTTAAGAGGAAATGTTAGAACTTTGCTACAAAGGATCAAAACGTTTCTCCTTACGGAGAAAAACGTTAGAAACATTATAGCTCAAGAAACAAAACGTCAGAAACATTGCAAACCATGGAAATAATGCTACAAAGTACCATGGTAATGTTATATACATTCCAGACGGTGGATAAAATTGTTAGAAACTTTATAGAGGAATAAAAAAATAAACTTTATAGAGGAATAAAAAAATAATGATAGAAGAATTACAGAGTACGAAGCAAGACATTATAGATCTAGGAGTGAAAAGTGTGAAACGTGAGAGAACAAACCACAAGAAACAGTAAGATAAATCGGTATAAAAGGAATATTACAGGTTACTGTTCAAGATCTTAAAAAAAAACATCACACTACATGATCTATATCTAAGAAACGTTACAGAGCAAGAAACAAAACGTTTGAAAAATCAGAGAGCCTGGCCCAAAATACCAGACACGATACAGGGGAAAAAATAAAATAACAAAACTGCTATAAAACAAATACAAAGATAAGGAACAAACCGGTATTTTCTCTACAAAGTCATGACGACAACGTTAGAAACGCCTTGCAGCAAGGAACAAAACGCCAGAGACTTACAGTAGTAGGTAGGGAAGAAAATGTTGCAAAGTTAGCAACGTTATGTAAGTGAGAAACGTGAAATAATATCACAAAACCGCGAACACAATACAGAAACGCGGCAGATCACAATATGAGAAACTTCCCAAAGCCCTGAGCAAAACATTAGAACCGCCCAGAAGAACAAAGCAAAATGTCCAGGCGTTACAAATTAGACGTCGTCCTCTCAATCTTCAAGCACTCGAAATGAACGACCCTGAAGAGGGCTTCTGACAGAAGAATCTGGGAGAACACAATGGAGGGGCCTTAACAGCCAGTTATCTCGCAGATGCCATTCACTCCCCGAGAGCCCTCACCAAGCCACAGTCCATTGTGCTTGTATAACGGAGATCACTTCTGAAGATTTTGTCGCAGCATTACACTTTCATTATAGAGGGGAAAGTAATGCGGAATATGGCAGAATGCATAATTATGCACTCGGCATAATTGTGTGTCAATATATATCTAGGATTACGTGTGTTTTAAATTATGCAGAATTTCAAGCACGCAGGTTCTAGATAGGTATTGATACACACACACACTATATATATATATATATATATATATATATATATATATATATATATATGTGTGTGTGTGTGTGTGTGTGTGTGTGTGTGCGCGTGTGTAGGCGACCGCCTTCGTGACATTAACTTCTTCGATACAGAGTTCTTCATATTTCCTCACTTCAAAATAATTATGGACAAGGACACGGTCGGGGTGTGGTTTCCGTTTATTTCACTTACTGCGGTCCGTTTCGCCTGCGTTAACGGCTTTGACAGGCAAGAAATAAGGTACAATGACATCATCCATTCTATTTATAGCTCCAAGAGGTCGGCAGTTTGGGTTTGGGGAGTTGCTATTGCTTTTATTTTTAATGCTTAATTTCTTAGGGGGGCGGTTGTTAGTTGTTTACATTATATTTACATATGTTATAATACAGTGTAACTACATTATTGCGTTAGTTTTACATTTTACTTATAGTTCTTACATTACAGTAGTATACTAATAAAATGATTAATTTCTTCGTCTGTGGTATTTGTTTTGGCCGTGACCTTGACCCTGTCTCTTGTCCCTGGGGCGATGAGGCCAGGACCCTATCTCCTTCCATCTGAACGTTTAGCGTAGGCTTGTTTGTAGTTATACACACAGCTTCTGTTGTCATGTCCCGCTATGTGTTACATTTCTATATTGTTCTGGCGCTGTCTATCAGTTCTTGTAACGATGTTTTCTTTCGTGTTTATCTGTGTAGTGTTGGAAGATGGCTCCCGTGTTTCTGTGCGCCAGTAATCGCCTTCTAAGTGTAGTTGATATCCTACTGGAAGGTCTGCATTCATCCTCAGAGCAAATAAATTCATAAACCACATTCGGCGTGGGTCCACAGGCGTTTTTCATTACAAGGGATGCCAGTAAGTTGGGCTTGCAATATACCCTTATGTTTATGTTGGGGTAGGGGGCTCGCGACTTGACTCCCTTCTTAATAATTTTCTTGATGATGTTGTTGTTGTTGTCGTGTTCGTTGCTAAAATTAGTCACCTAGTATATTG
>JANJGK010000048.1:6716509-6729009 GCA_039081455.1 Macrobrachium rosenbergii
GACAAGAGAGAGAGAGAGAGAGAGAGAGAGAGAGAGAGAGAGAGAGAGAGAGAGAGAGAGAGAGAGAGAGAGAGAGAAAGTTTTTTTTTATTTAAAAAGAAAAGAACATTTAATCTTTAAAATTCTTAATCACTGTAAGGAACCTCTCCCTCCTAATTCTCATTAAGACCAACCTTTCATAATTTCCTTATTGGCCGTTTTTAATTATAACTCGCCTTTTGTCCTAGAGTAAAATATCGCTTTCATCTCTCTCCTAATCATTTCCTTTCATCTCTATCCCACCCTTCTTTGACTTCATCTTCATCAACACTGTGCCATTTTCATCCTTTAGTGTTACGAACAAAGATGCTCTTTTCTTTTATTTTGTAGCAATTTTTATCTTGAAGTTCTTTTTCATCAGTTAAACACCGTCATCATCATCACAATCGAAATTTATTACAATCACTGAATTTTATCGTTGCTTTGACTTACGCATGAGTGACAAGTACTTTCCTGAAAATAATTTTTTTCTTATAAAATAAAAGAATGGAATTTCACTTTCAACCAAAGCACATCCTACCAAACACGCTTCCTGTCCAGTGACACAACCCACCTTATACAAACCACACGGGAGCATGACCTCATTCTTTAAGGTCAAAGGAATACTGAAAACCAGAGGCGCCAACGTCAAGTTATGCCCCCGGCTCAAAATAGTGTTGTCTTATAGTACAACCACACGGGGTTTTTATGTAACAACACCAGCCACCTATTCAAGGACATTTAATACTAATTTTAAACTTTCCCATTTTGGAGTCAAGCATCTAACACCAGTTCTAGGATTTTCTCGTCGGAACTAAAAGACAAAGGTCTCTGGTTTTAATGGACCCAAACTACTTTAGCAGAACTTTAATGCGTATAATGGCGATATTTCTAAAGAAGTGCGATTTTTACACCATTGAGCCAAGCCCTCCCCGACAAGATGAGGCGAAGTGGCGGTTTTAGTCAGTTACCCGCTGAGAACTTTCATTTCATATACAGCATAACTAACTTTTTAATTATACAAGGAATGAGTAACAAGTGAAATTTCAGTATCTTAACACTAACATTACCATGTCATTATGAATTAAGAACTCTTACTGTGGGTTTGCAACTTATTGAAGAAGGGTACAAGTGAACAATGTGCGTTAACATATCACACCTATTAAACTAAAATATTTAACATCGGGATATAGCAATGGCTATTTTGCACAAAAGAGCAAGCAAACTAATAAAAGAATCATCTCTACAAACACCGCATGAGATCGTTTTGTTTTTTATAAACATTTAGTAGTTTTCCTTCGCATCGCTTTTATCTGCGTGGTCTATTATTCCCATACCCGAACCGTCACTTTACTCTCCATACTTTTTATTCAATCTAGATGCATTCATGGCTTTTTTTTTACTCCATATTTACGCTCAAGAGAATCTCTAATCTCCTTGCTCTCTCTCTCTGTCTCTCTCTCTGTCTGTCTTTCTGTCTGTCTCTCTCTCTCTCTCTCTCTCTCTCTCTCTCTCTCTCTCTCTCTCTCTCTCTCTCTCTCTCTCTCTCTCAGGTTTTTGCCTCATTTCTCTCCATTATCAGATTCTCTCCTAGGGCCATTATCTCAATTTCCTATTAATGCAGTGAACGGGGTAAGGGACGCATAATATTCAGGGGAATTCCACTCGGGATTATTTAACCCACATCTTTTAAAGCTCTCCCTTGCAAGGAGCTCACACTTGGGAAAGGAAGAAGGGAAATACACACACACACAAGCCACATCAGCTCAAATTACACACACAGCATATATATATATATATATATATATATATATATATATATATATATATATATATATATATATATATATATACATATAATGTATATACACATACATATGTATGTGTTTTATATGTGTATATATATATACATACATATATTTATACGTATACATATGTTTCATCTATTCTGTAGTTTCTTCTTCTCTCATTCTACCATCTTTCATCACATTTGCATCTAAGGAATTAAATGTTTCTTTTTCTTTCATCATCCTTACTAACATTCATCTCCTCCATCTTCCTTTCATCTAACCTCATTCATAACTTATTCTTACTAATATTCACGTTCCATTTTCTGTCTTAAATCTGACTATACTTGGAAACTTTGCTTCAGAGCAACCTGTTAACACTGTGTGATTATTAACATCAGTCGTTGCACACTTTATATTTGACTATTTTCTGAACCCACAGACTCATTTCATTTTTCTGCAGTAAAAAACAGCAAACCACCACAGCGACAACAGACTTGTTTAAGAACCACCTTTATCACGAACTTCTTTCATCGTGGAAACTTCTTAAAGCTCTCGACTGATTACAGTCTACTGCATACATCCTCAAATCACTTGACTCACATATTTTTCCTTGCCTGGCTCAGTACTGCTGTTGCCCTTCTAACTTTTGTATCATCCGAATTATTAACTCAATTAAAACCCTACCATACAAGAAATGTTGGTTATCGATCCATCTAACTTCATCCTTCTTTTTCCTTATACGGAAAGACAGTTACTTCTCTCTTGAATTCCCACTATACCGCAGATTCGCCGCTGTGATCCCATTAACGTCTCACGTTCAACTTTTCTCGTTTTTACGGAGATTCTCAAATTCACATTGACTCCTTCCATCCTAGCTTCATTTAAATCTGACCTTCTCCTCTACAGCATATTCAGCAACTCATTAAAATGAAGCTACAGAGACCTGCCTAATGCTCAGACAGAATTTGTCCGATTGCATCTTTTATGCTAAGTTCGATTCGGTCGCTTATTTACTTCGCGTCTGCAATTCCACTCCTTCAAACTTTTTCCCTTTAAAATTCTTTTTTACAACAATCCTGGACATTTCATTAATTGCCATTTTTTCTCCGTCATTCTTTCATATACATGCATACATACATACATACACACTCTATATATTATATATATATATATATATATATATATATATATATATATATATATATATATATATATATATATATATATATATATATTATATAATTATAATAAAAATATAGATAGAAAAACAGAAAGAAAGGGAATCTCTCGCGAAATCGAATTAAAGCATAATAAGAAACTCAGTGAATGAAATAAATTACATTCTCCTAAAATGCAATATATATCATTCAATATAGTAACAAAAAATGGCAGCCCTAACATTTCCTTGCTTTCCTGCAGAGGACACCGCCCGTGATTCATGCCTCCATGTTTCTTCATATAAATGGTGGCGTGGAGTAGGGGTGGGTAAGGGAGGGGGGGGGAGCAGCAGCAGGGGAGGGCTCTACTAACCCCTCCCATCAATAGAGGCTCGTCTATACAACTTAGCATTAAAAGGAACGTCGAAGCCCAGACCCTTACCCACTAATGGCAACCCTTACCCATTAATAGTTTAATGATTAATGACGACGTGCATTAATTAAAAATTCCTCTTTGTGAACAATCATTTACGGCCGGTAATTTCGTCACTATCAAATAGAAATCTCGAAATAGGCCCAGAAACGTATTTGGGAAAATTTATTTTTACCTTTCAAGAGGAATCATTAAACCCGGTTTCTTTCCCGGGAGCTTTTATTAAACCAAAATATATTGTTTGTATTAAATGCTTCCACCTTAGGAAGATTAATTGCTCTGAAATTCTGAATACCATTAAATTTGTATTTATGTACGTGTTAGATTATAAATGTACGTGAGGAAATAGTCAGGGAAGGGACGCATATCAGCTAAAGTACAACCGTCTGCTGGGCCCGCGTTCGAGTCTTCGGTCGGCCAATGAGGAATTAGAGAATTTATTTCCGGTGATAGAAATTCATTTCTCGGTATAATGTGGTTCGGATTCCACAATAGGCTGTAGGTCCCGTTGCTAGGAAACCAGTTGGTTCTTAACCACGTAAAATAAGTCTAATCCTTCGGGCCAGCCCTAGGAGAGCTGTTGATCAGCTAAGTGGTCTGGTTAAACTAAGGTATACTTAACTTAAAGTACAACCAAACAAGCTGCACTCTGGAAGCGGTGCTATGGAGGCCATAGGTCACTGTGCCGTAGACGGAAGGATCTCATATTCAGGATCTGTTCTCAAGAAGCTCAGATATAGTTACAAATTTCAAAAGTACCATTTTGACTAATGCTTAATACTCATAATATCCATGACACATTAATCTCTATGGAAAAAATTAATATTATATGGGATAGAATTTATTTATTCGCTTTAACTTATAAGGTAATGTTAAGCTTTCGAGGAAGAAGTACTGTACTTCACGAGTAATGTTACATAACACAAGGTAGTCGTGTGGACAGCTCCCTAGGTTACATGTAGCCTCATGGCTAACACAGCGGATTTAGCTTTACACTTTTTGCAGCAGCTCAGATTCATATCCTACCTAATTCCTTGTGGAGTTAAATGTCTATTTTGATAAAATGGAAAATGCCACATTGCCTCTATTACAACCATCCGTTAATGAAACTATGTTACCATCTATTCTACATACTATATGTACACCACTAAAACGTCTAGATCTGTCTTTCATTGTATGTGAACTCCTTCGTCAGTAGCTTTGGCACTTTAAGTTGCTCTGTGTTCTCACACGTCTAAGAACTCAAAATTCAGTAGGGGTTACCGAGTCGTTATATCATTTCATTTTCTTCTATTCAAAACTCAAGTACGATTAGGAATACCATAAAAGTTTCGATTTCATTTGCAAATATGTACGTAAACAAATGGCCGGACACATAAAAATAAATATATCACACAAATGTGTTTATTTATGAACAGACCCACACACTTCCTAAACTTTACATATATATATATATATATATATATATATATATATATATATATATATATATATATATATATATATATACGTACATAAGGTGCAGTGGTCAGGAAACTCTTCACCAGCAAGAGAGCCTGGTTTCTTATCTGAGCGAGGAGGAACGATATATGTTTAATTTGTCGACGGCACTGGACCTCAGTTGATCTAAGCCCTAAGTAGTTTCGGGTAGTTCGATGATGGCGGGATGTGATCCCGTAAGTCAGCGCCTTTTTTTTTTTTTTTTTAAGTTATTTTAGCTCATCATTGTTTTAGTTCATTATTTCATGCAAAACATCGAAGCGGCACCTCGATGCCCGAAAGTAATAGGAAGGACAAAATGTAAAAGGAAAAGAAAAGGAGAATACAGTCTAACCCCGGATGACTGATCGATTTACGTAACGTGGCGTCGCAAAAAATCAAGGACAACAGAAGGAATTCCAAGAATTCAGCAAACAACGGAGAAAATTCTAACATGAGCCAAGAGACCTCCTTCAAAGAGGTTAATTACCCAAAAACTGAATGACCAAAAGGCTTTGATTATTGCCGAATAATTTAAAGTACTTACTTCGTCAGCTCATGTATTCAGCAACTGTTCAGATGCCTTACCTGCAAAAACAGAAAACAAAAGTTATTTAGTGAAAATATTCTCAGTAAAAATTCCAAAGATCTCAATCATATATATTCAAGAAGATAAGAGGACACCTGAGAGGAACTGACAAGACTTGTGGATGGGAGATTTCAACTTTTCTCTCACTTGCCAAGAAATATTACATAACACTTCCACCTACACTAAAATTATATATATACACACATACACGAAGAGCATTACTTTCATCACATTAAATGAATGCTACCTTCTTCTTTGTGCTTTACGTATTATATATTGTAATTTTTTTTTTCTCGTAACACTTATGATCATGTCTGATTTGTATATTATTTCCCTTACAATCTTACAATCTAATGGAAAACGTGTTATGGGATATAATATGGAGATATATATATATATATATATATATATATATATATATATATATATATATATATATATATATATATATATATATATATATATATATATATATATATAAAATGCCTGAGTCATATATATATACATATAATATATATATATATATATATATATATATATATATATATATATATATATATATCCATATCATATCCCATAACACTTTTTCCATTAGAGGTAGGGTAACTACGTCTTCTCATAAATGACTGCAGGCAAGCGTCTCAGAAGTCTGTATCTGAGAAAAAGAGACCTTACCCGAGAACATGAAAGCACATAAAACGCATTTGCTTTACTTCAGGTAATTAATCAATTACTACAGTAAATATTTTGTATTTAACATGAAGAAGGATGTGGTAAGTTACATCAATTAAGTTAATTAGGAGGACAAGAAAAAACAGAAGATTGTAAGGGAAATGAATAAACAGAAAAATCAGAGATGATCATAAGCGTTACGAAAAAATAATTACGACAATATATATAATACGTAAAACACAGAGAAGAAAGTAACATTCATTTAATGTAATGAGTGTAATGCTCTTCATGTTTTTTTTAACTAAATGATTTTTTATTGCGTAATTCTGAGCCAAAAAATATGGCCCGTGATGCAGGAAAGTTTTTTGTTTTTGTTATAAAGAACTTGTATTGAATAGGAGTAAGAATCACTCACCTTGCAATATTATAAAGAAAAAATCTTGCGAAGAAATAAACGTATCGTTAATGAAAGCCAGCGAAGGAAATACTGCGCTTGCGCAACAAATACATAATATTGTGATACTGATCGTGTTGAGTACTCAAAACAGTATTCTTGTAATCTAGGAAACTGTATGCTGGTGAGATAAGGGCATTAGGATGCCGTCCAATCTGTCCTCCTCAATAAATAAGGGGATTATTTTTCTTGGATGAAAACGAATAATGTTCAGACCTAACCTAACAGAATCACAAGAAATACATAAACTACTGTGGTTAGTCATATGTATATAAAGTGAATATGTTACAGTCACACACAGCATCGTGGAATAAATTCAGGAAAGGGAGCAAATCATCTGAAAATTCCACATCATGAAGCATCCAGTGCCCATGATATTCACTGAAAAACTATTCAACTAACTATCTAGATTACATGGCGTTATCGGAACACTATATAGGATAAAGATAAATGCTATGATATATTATGGCACGAAAACATACGCCCGAACAGGGACTCGAACCCTGGACCCTTAGGTTAAAAGCCTAATGCTCTACCGACTGAGCTATCCGGGCCTTGTTGAAGCGGCGATTAATAATGTGAATAACCAGAAATAAGAACCAAAATCTTTGAGGCCTAATTGTAAATGTCATCTCACCACACACAACTACTTACATAATTCGATTTAAATCTTTTTAAAAGGTTAAGCAATAATATTCTTCACAAGTAAATTTTGACATTCAACTGTAGAATTTAGATAAATAGGGTTACCAGACTTTCAAGCTCAAACATCTCCCCACAGTAAGTACTGTGAGTCAGATGACCTCACCAGTGTTGAGTGTTTCAAGTTCAACATTTCTCAGGAGGAGTAGTATAAAAATATCTCCCCATGTCGTGTGATAAAAGTTCCAACATCTCCCAAGATGGCTAGCATAAGGTAAAATAAAACTCCCCAAAATAAGAATTTTAAGGTAGACATCTCTTAATGATGAGATCTTAAGTTGAAATTTCTCCCCATGGTGAGTATTTTAAGTTCAGACACCTTCCCTTAATGAATATTCAAGTTCAAACATCTCTCCAAGGTGAGTCTTGTAAGTTTAAGTTTAATTATTCCCCGCGAATATTGTAATCAAAGCATCTCCGAATGATGATCATTATAAGTGCAAATATCTCCCCATGATCAATATTTTACGTTGAAACATCTTGCCTAGATGAATAATGTAAGTTCAAACATCACACCCCGATAAATATTCAAGTTCAAACATCTCTCCATGATGAGTATTTTAAGCTCAAATATTTCCCATGAATATTCTAAATTAAAGCATCTCCGAATGACGATCACTGTAAGTACAAATATCTCCCCATGATGAATACATCTCCCCTTGATGAATACTGTAAGTTCAAACATCTCCTCTTGATGAATATTGTGAGTTAAAACTTCTCCTTTTGAAGAATATTTTAATTACGAACATATCCCTAGGTTAGTATTTTAAGTTATAACATCTTCCCTTGATGAGTATTTCAAGTGATAGCATCTTCCCTTGATGAGTATTTCAAGATATAACATCTCCCCTTGATGAGTATTTCAAGTTATAACATCTCCCCTGTATTTCAAGTTATAACACCTCCCCATGATGAGTTATAAGTTGAAAAGTTTCCCGAAGACGAGTATCAAAAGTTCAAATACACATCCCTCGAAGATAAGTGTTTAATATCAATCGTCTTGCCATAATGAGTATATACCTCCCATGACGAATGTGAAAGTTCAAACATGTGCCTATGATGAGTTTTAAAGGATCAAACATCCCGCCACGGTGAATGTCGTATGTTCAAATATCTTCTCAAGATGAGAAATTTCAGGCTTACTCTTTGGTGAGTCTTCGTCTTGTAAATGATATGGGGTTACAAATCGCGACGGTTCTAAGTATACCTTAGTTTAACCAGATCACTGAGCTGATTAGCAGCTCTCCTAGGGCTGGCCCGAAGGATTAGACTTATTTTACGTGGCTAAGAACCAATTGGTTACTTAGCAACGGGACCTACAGCTGATTGTGGAATCCGAACCACATTATACCGAGAAATGAATTTCTATCACCAGAAATAAATTCCTCTAATTCTTCATTGGCCGGTCGGAGACTCGAACGCCGGCCCAGCAGTGTCCTAGCCAAGAACGGTACCGACCAGTCCAACGAGGAACTATCGCGACGGTTCTAACGAGGACGAGACGGCGCGGTGGAGGCTTTAGGCAGCCCGGGACCTGCTGAGAGACATAACCACAGCAACGTCCAATAAACAAACACTGGGTGACGTGAGTCAAAATAGGGAGATGAGTTGCTGACAAGACGGAAAGCCTTTGATTAATCTGTGTTGAGAAGAATGGCATACGGATACCTTCCCAGATAAGAGAACAGTAACTCTTACAGGGGGTTTTAAGTCCCACATAAATCTAAATCTGTAGTCCAGAGGTGAGGTGCAATCAGCACCAGGAGAACACACTAAGATATTTATGCAGGGTTAATCAGCGACACTATGCAATAATAATAATAATAATAATAATAATAATAATAATAATAATAATAATAATAATCATAATCCTCATATATAAAATTCAACGTGAATGCATATTTTTTCTTTGTGTAGGAAACATAATCTTTACTTATTGAAATCCAAGTTTTGACTTGCCACTGTCCACTCCGGAGCATACACTTTCACCACTAGCCTCTGAGCACATAAGATGAAAATAATTTTCTCCGAGCTTCTGAACGGTATATAGCGTCCTTTGCGTCGGGATCTGCTGTTTCGACCCTCTACTATACTGCCACTATCTTTGACAATATGTATACAATATGATAATATTCACTTTTATTGGAAGCCAGTCATTCTCCGCTACAAATTCTAATAAAAGCTTCACTTCCCTTACACAAACATTTAATCACTTTTAACATTATTCACTCTCATTACTGACACCACTCCAACATAATCAGTTTCATCACAGACTTTCCCTGGGTACAAAGTACTCACGAATCTTTTATAACTAATTTAGCCAACATTCACATTTTCATGCATATTAAATCATATTACGCTCTAATTTTAATTCTTGCAATTTAAACTATAACCATTTCTCTAATATACAAATTCAACAAATGTCCATTCATTTGGAACCAATTTAAACTATAACCATTTCTCTAATATAAAAATTCAATAAATGTCCATTCATTTGGAACCAATGTTTCATTGATACATAATTCACCAGCAAGCACACTAAATCTTGTTGATTCTACATTTTTCACCTTTTATCCGAATTCCTCAGGCCTCAGCAGTCGCTTCCACAACAAGTCTCCGGCTTGTACTAAACTCTCGCAACATTCGCTCCACTTAAAGAAAGGCGTTTTTTTCTTGTGAGCGCCCATGTTAGAAATCACGGACAACAGGCAGGTTGAGCTTGAGAATGAGGAAGAAGAATGGGTGAAGTAGTATTTCATGTCCACACAATGAATAATGTCAAATATACTCTAACGAAAGCAGTACAAATTAAAACGAACAGATATGCCAATACTTCGACCAAAAGCGGAAAGAGGCTTAATGAATAACTTTTTTTTTCGTGGCATCCTTGCTCATGAATATGTGGGGAGACATATTTTCGGGGCCATCTCGGTTTTCTGGTTTTCTGCATATTCAAAGACACGATAGACTAAAGAGCAAATATATATATATATATATATGTCCTATTTTAGGCATAAGTTATACAGTGAGTAAGTATAACAATGAGGACGGACAACTAAACGATGGTAAAGTTCCATCAAGGAACTTCATCCTATTTGTATTTTTGACAAAGATTTATCCAGAAAGTCTCGGACTGTAGAATAGAGGAGAAATTCCGTTACAGACAAAACTGCTAAATCTCAAATTCAGGGAAGCTAACTAGCACCACCAATTCATCAGATAGAAACATGCATCAAAACATTAAAACATGGTCATCGTCATCACAGTCATCTTCATCAGAATCAACACCATACATGACTCGAATATTGTATTCCGAGTTGTTTTTGTTTTAACATCATCGTGAGCTACAGTGCTCTGACCCGTTTATGTCCACTTACGCCATTCCGCCCTTCATCCTTTTCTCGCGCGGATATGTGACGGAAAAAATGTTGGACATGACAGGGAACCTTTGCGACTCAACTAGGTCCCCTTGCAGGTCCTCACCTCCGGCCGTCTTTCCGTTCCGAGCTGATGGCATCAATTTCTTTCGGAGTGACGTCCCATTTGGAACACTTTTCCGTCGCTGCCGGATGCGGGCGAAACCAGCCGCTCTCGCTCACAGGAAACTTGAAGGGGAGGGAGATAACATGGCAGTCTTGAATTAATGGTTCTCGCTTTAATCAACATCTGCCAGAATGAAGGACGCCCCGACGAGGACAAACAAAGATTGATAGAAGCCAGAATACGAATGCAGTGCATTTATAAAACAAATGAAAACTACAGACACATTGTGCCAGAGGAGTAGATTAACATAATGAAAGTCAGGCAAACAGGGGTTAATGACACGTTTTCGGCAGACAGAGAGACTTGCACGTAAAACTACTTGACTAAGAAGTGACAAGGCTTTTTACTTTGGACACGTCGCTACCACTAAAACAATATTATGTGTAAATCCTAAATCATACTCATGTAAAAAAAATACTCTAACGCTAGTCTAGCCTGGGTAGCTCAGTTAGCAGAGCATTAGGCTTTAAACATTAGGATCGAGGTCCAAGCCCATGTTCAGGCAAATATTTTGAGCCGGGGAAATGAACAAAACAAAGATACGTCAGTGCCATTCAAAATCAGAAACCTCTCATGGGCTTAAATGAAACATGTCAAGCCACAGGTCGCTTCTAGGACTCTATTGATACCTGTCAAGCCACTTGTCGCCTCTCAGAATGCAAAGTGACACTGTCAAGCCACTTGTCATCTCTCAGATGGTCAAATAACACCTGTCAAGCCACTTGTCGCCTCTCAGAATACAAAGTGACACTGTGAAGTCACTTGTCATCGGGTGGTCAAGTGACACTTACCACATACCTCTTGTTAAGTGAATTCTTTCTTCCAAAATGTATTGCGGGAATGTGTTTGATCCCTAAATGTTTAGGTAAGTGATTCTTCACTGGAATTATCGATTTCTCTCGTTTTCCATACTTCAACAGCATCTTTGAAGGAATACTACTTATATTACTTTTTCACTCTCAGGACAGTGAATCGCCAACTCCTCTTTGTATTTTATTTTGATTCTGAATGTTGACAATTAATGTTTTTACACAATAATAAACAAGTAAAAAATACGCCGAAGTTTCTTCGGCGCAATCGAGCTTTCTGTGCAGCCGCTACAGCGTATAATCAAGGCCAACGAAAACAGCTCTATCTTTCGGTGGTCTCGATATAATGCTGTATGAGCCTCGTCCCATGAAACTTTAAACACGGCCCGGTGGTGGCCTATCCTATATCGTTGCCAGAAGCACGATTATGGCAAACTTTAACCTTAAATAAAATAGAAACTAATGAGGCTAGGAGGCTGCAATTTGGTATGTTTGATGACTGGAGGGTGGATGAAAAACATACCAATTTGCAGCCCTCTAACCTCAATAACTTTTAAGATTTGAGGGCGGACAGAAAAAGCGCTGACAAAAAAGGGCGGCCGAACAGACAAAGCCGACACAATAGTTTTCTTTTACAGAAAACTAAAACGAAAGATATTTTTTAATATATATTGTAGAAGTTGCAGCAGTAGAGAGAGAGAGAGAGAGAGAGAGAGAGAGAGAGAGAGAGAGAGAGAGAGAGAGAGAGAGAGAGAGAGAGAGAGAGAGAGAGAGAGAATAAACGTTTGTTGGAGGAGGCGTTCAATAATCCTAACACTAAGCTTTATTCTTTTAATAATGATTTATATATATAT
>JANJGK010000048.1:6734009-6739009 GCA_039081455.1 Macrobrachium rosenbergii
CACTATGCACCCATATGAATATTAAAGATAATCCCGTCACACATCGTGAGTTGCAAAGTCAATACGAAATGCAATGCGTCTCATCCCTTAATTTTCCCGATGTGTCACTGCGTTTACTGCACGTGTGAATAACGACACTGTTTACGTGAGCTCGTATGTGTGCATGTCTATGTATTCATTTTTAAGATTAAGAAAATTATAAGCTAATGGCAATGATTATATACAAAAAAACACGAACAAAATTATAAGCTAATGGCAATGATTATATACAAACGACTCGAACAAAACTTACCATATGTTGGGAATACTTACAGCCTGTTTTATCAGTTATTTTAGCCGATGTACTTCTGCATAAAACTAATAATTGGCTGTAAAATTTATCTACATTCATCACGTTGTGTGATATCAACTGATGTTTTAGGACAGCTGAAGAACACTATATATCGCCCTCTTCAAATAAAAAAAAAATACTGCAGTTTTAAATTTCACTGTATCTATTAACACGCAGAGGAATAACTACTAACAACATACGGTAAGTGGATGAAATTATAAATACAGAAAAATTTAATAACAAACTACTATTCTAAACGACAAAGCACAGTTTATAGCTTTGTTCGGCTGGGGAAAAAGTTCAGAATGATTGAGTAAGTTGAAATGTCAATCAGTTTGTTAATAAACGAGACAGCCGGCATAATAAAAACGACTGCAATTTTTCAATGGCAGATACGTAATTGATGTCCATCGATCTATCTGCCCTGACGTGTGAGGTACAGGAATTTTGAATTATACAACCGTTCATTCACATTATATATATGAAAACTATATGGGTGAGAAATGGTCATGCAAATTTGCTTTCTGTCTCTCATACACCCACAAAGACAGAAATTATATATACACATACATATATACAGTATATATATATATATGTATGTACGTATATACAATTTCATCGACACACAGACACACGCACGCACACACACATTATATATATATATATATATATATATATATATATATATATATAGATATATATATATATATATATATATATATATATATATATATCCATAACAAATGGTAATTCCCCTTGTAAATGTTGGCTCCAGTGATATATAATTCAACAAAGACTGTCACGTTCACCTTCAACTCTTGAATCAAAGATGAGAAGGACGAGTTCCAGAACGGGAATCAAAGATGAAAAGGAAGAGTTCCAGAACGGGAATCAAAGATGAAAAGGACGAGTTCCAGAACGGGAATCAAAGACGAAAAGGACGAGTTCCAGAACGGGAATCAAAGATGAAAAGGAAGAGTTCCAGAACGGGAATCAAAGATGAAAAGGAAGAGTTCCAGAACGGGAATCAAAGATGAAAAGGACGAGTTCCAGAACGGGAATCAAAGATGAAAAGGAAGAGTTCCAGAACGGGAATCAGAGATGAAAAGGACGAGTTACAGAACGGGAATCAAAGACGAAAAGGACGAGTTCCAGAACGGGAATCAAAGATGAAAAAGACGAGTTCCAGAACGGGAATCAAAGATGAAAAGGAAGAGTTCCAGAACGGGAATCAAAGATGAAAAGGAAGAGTTCCAGAACGGGAATCAAAGATGAAAAGGAAGAGTTCCAGAACGGGAATCAAAGATGAAAAGGACGAGTTCCAGAACGGGAATCAAAGATGAAAAAGACGAGTTCCAGAACGGGAATCAAAGATGAAAAGGAAGAGTTCTAGAACGGGAATCAAAGATGAAAAGGAAGAGTTCCAGAACGGGAATCAAAGACGAAAAGGACGAGTTCCAGAACGGGAATCAAAGATGAAAAAGACGAGTTCCAGAACGGGAATCAAAGATGAAAAGGACGAGTTACAGAACGGGAATCAAAGACGAAGGGGACGAGTTCCAGAACGAAAAATTTTCACACACATACACACGTAAATTCGTGCGACTATTAGTTATAAAATCCCTGTTTATGTCAATTGATATAAAATGGTTTTAAAGATAGTGCTAATATTGATCACCTCTCCGTTATTTACACCTCTGTCTTCCGACGGCAAAGGAGACTGCACTATGATCTAATTATGAAGCGTATATATATATATATATTTATATATATATATATATATATATATATATATATATATATATATATATATATATATATATATATATATATATATATATATATATATATATATATATATATAAAGTATGTATGTATGTGTGTTGCGCCATTTGAAAAGGAATCAACAAAGATAACAAAATCATAAAAAGAAGAACCTACAAATACAAAATAAACTCATAAAAGAAATTGAGAAATATGTCAGAAAGATGACGGGAGCCCGCGCGTAACCCTAATGCATTCGCATTCGGAATTTTTTGAATATTCGACATATCGAAACGGCCAATAAAACTGCCCAATAAAATACGAGCCGACTTGCGGGAAATCTCGTCCATACCTGAATTATCTCTCGGTATTCCTCCCCACTTGAAGCACTGAATTCCAGATAACTCAAGGGAGCCATGATTTAGGAAATCTCTCCCAATATTTCGACGATAAATTCAAAACCGCTGACGGACGGATTTGATGGTTGGCTCTGGCCATTTTCTGGGGATATTTCGACCGCAATGAAAGGAAAAGTTTGTAAATCAGTAAACATTAATTATACATACTATATATATATATATATATATATATATATATATATATATATATATATATATGTATGTATATATATATGTATATATAAATACACACACACACACACCCACATATATATATATATATATATATATATATATATATATATATATATATATATATATATATACTGTATGTGAGTATGGTTCTCAATCAAGCCTTTGTATGAGGCTGCCAAACCCACGCCTATCTGCAACACAGCTGCAATCCACTGTAGGTGACTTATTACTAGGTACCTTATTCACAACTTAATGCAACCGGAGCACAACGCCATGAGAATGAACGTTCTCAAAGGTTATCGGTTTGGGTATGAATCAAATCCAGACCTTTTGCTGGCGAGGTAAGGAATTAGAATTGGAATATAGCATTTAGGCCAAAGGCCAAACGCTAGGACCTAGGAGGGCATTCAACGCTGAAACGGAAGCTGAGATTAAAGAAGGTTTTAAGGGTGTAACAGGAGGAAGAACTCGCTGTTGCACAATGAAACAATTGTTGGGAAAGAGCTGCAAGTAAGATGGAAGAAATATAATACGAACTGAAGTACAGTAAAAGGAATGAAAGGGGTTGCAGCTAGGGGCTGAAGGGACGCCGCAAGGGACCTTAAGTAATGCCTAAAATGCACCACGTGAGGTGTATGACGCCACTAGCCAACCCCCCTACGGGGGCTAGTGAGGTAACAGGCGTAAACACTGGACTACATATACTGTGTATTTATATATGTATGTACTGTATGCATATAATGTCTCGTTCAGAGTAACTGGTACTCTTGGCTTTAGCAGAAGTAAGATTTATGTCAGTTCAATGAAAGATGTTCTTTAATTCCTTAACGCGCCAAGGTCCACTAATTATATACACAATGCACACAGGAATTATATACATAATACATACAGGAATTAAAGAACACCTACAAGCCAAGAATACCAGTTACTCTGAACGAGACATTAAACCTTCTTTATTGCTACAAATTCTTGCTATCTGTTTTAATTACTAAATCGAAATTCAACCATACAACTTCCAAGTGCACCAAATAGAATGTACACCACTTAATTCTTACACTAACCTTTATTACTTTTACAACAGAAAAATTAGTCCTCTCTCCTATTCTTATGGAGCTCGGCAAGACCATGCCGTTCCATTCTTAAATGCTTACTCGTACATTCTTACTAATTACATCCTCAAAAGTCAAATACTCAAACGAGCACTTTCCACTTCTGTACCACTTACATCTGCCTCTCTGCTATGCTGTACTTTCAACCGTGGCGTCAGATATTCACTCCATCGATTAAGAGCTGGCTTATATTCTGAGGGAGTGTTTCAACATGCATCTTTTTATTTAAAGAAGGGTAGCGTTAAATATGCGTGAATGAATCAATGCTAGCTGTGAAAGGAAGTAAATGGGTTTAATGAGCACGCGCACGTACTGTACATACGCATATGTATACACACACACACACACACACACACACACACACACACATATATATATATATATATATATATATATATATATATATATATATATATATATATATATATGCACAAACAGAGACACACACATATATATCTTCTTCGTGAAATCAACTGTTCAAGTAACTCTCACAATCTTTAAAAAAAAAAAAAAAAACATAGGTCCGGTGACAATAAAAAATATTTTTCGGACTAAAGATTACTATTTTTAAGGTTGCGAGAGTTACTTGAACAGTTGATTTCACGAAGAGGATATTTATGTATGTATGTATGTGTATATATATATATATATATATATATATATATATATATATATATATATATATATATATATACATACATATACATATATATATATATATATATATATATATATATATACATACATATAAACACACACATTATATATATATAAATATATTCACAAACAGACACACACATATATATATCTTCTTCGTGAAATCAACTGTTCAAGTAACCCTCACAATCTTAAAAATGGTAATCTTTAATCTGAAAAATACTTTTTATTGTCACTGGACCTATGTTTTTGCCCCGAGCTATACCAGTGTTTTATTTTTAGCAATGCCAGTCAATGGGATTTATGACTAATTGAATGATTTCATTCCATCCCTCTCCAATCCCATTCTCAAGTTCGTGAAAGCTATTGCCGCAGCTGAATTACCTAATTACCTCAGATATGTATATATATATATATATATATATATATATATATATATATATATATATATATATATATATGCACATACATACATACTTTATATATGTATATATATACTGTGTGTATATATATATATATATATATATATATATATATATATATATA
>JANJGK010000048.1:6744009-6746509 GCA_039081455.1 Macrobrachium rosenbergii
ACATGAGCAAGGAACCCAGCTGAAAGGAACAATTTTGCACTGACTGGAAATGTGAAAGGGCCATTCGAGCTTTTTTGACCAAAGGGTAGAAACTATAGAAATTTTTCAGAAAATCTGTTGCACTTTTAACTTATAGTCACAAAATATGCCAAAACATTTATATTAACTAAAATTAAAAGGACTTCCAAAGCTGTAAACTCAGGCTTAAATACTGGGGCACAGTCAAGTAACTTAATCACTTATATCACTTATATGGGAACTCGGTTTTAAGAAAATTCAGATTCGGCAAGAGAACCTAGTCAAAGAAAAATTCAAGATTCATCAGGATAACCAGGTTTAAGAACAAATCAGATTCAGCAGAACCTGGTTAAGTGAAAATTCAGATTCAGCAGGAAAACTCGGTTCAAAGAAATTGAAATTCAGCATGAGAACCCAGGTTAAGAAAAATTCAGTCAGCAGGATAACCCGGTTTAAGAAAAATTCAGATTCAGCAGGCAAACCAGATTTAATAAAAAATCAGAATCGGCAGGATAACCAGGTTTTAGGAAAAGTTCAGATTCAGCAGGAGAACCCGGTTTAAGAAAAATTCAGATTCAGCAGAACCAGGTTTAAGGAAAATTCAGATTCAGCAGAACCAGGTTTAAGGAAAATTTCATATTCAGCAGAACCACGTTTAAGAAATGATTCAAATTCAGTAAAACCAGGTTTAAGAAAAATTCAGATTCAGCAGAACCAGGTTTAAAGAAAATTTCATATTCAGCAGAACCACATTTAAGAAATAATTCAGATTCAGTAAAACCATGTTTAAGAAAAATTCAGATTCAGCAGAACCAGGTTTAAGAAAAATTTCATATTCAGCAGAATCACGTTTAAGAAATAATTCAGACTGAGTAAAACCACGTTTAAGAAAAATTCAGATCAGCAGGAGAAGTGGGTTTAAAAAAAAACAGATTCAGCTGGAGAACCAGGTTTTAAGTAAAATTCAGATTCAGCAGAACCACGTTTAAGAAATAATTCAGATTGAGCAAAACCAGGTTTAAGAGAAATTCAGATTTAGCAGAACTAGGTTTTAATAAAAACCCAGATTCATCTGGAGAACCAAGTTTTAAGTAAAATTCAGATCCGGCAGGAAAACCAGGTTTTAAGAAAAATTCAGATTCAGAAGGAGCACTCGGTTTAAGAAAAATTCAGATTCAGCAGAACCAGGTTTTAAGAGATATTCAGATTCAGCAGAACCAGGTTTTAAGAAAAATTCAGATTCAGCAGAACCAGGTTTTAAGAAAAATTAAGATTCAGCAGAACCAGGTTCAAGAAAAATTCAGATTTAGCAGAACCAGGATTTATGAAAAATTCAGATTCAACAGAATCAGGTTTAACAAAAATTCAGATTCAGCAGAACCAGGTTTAACAAAAATTCAGATTCAGCAGAACCAGGTTCAAGAAAAGTTCAGATTCAGTAGAGCCAGGTTACACGAAAAATTCAGATTCAGCAGAACCAGATTTAAGAAATAATTCAGATTCAGTAAAACCAGGTTTAAGAAAAATTCGGTCAGCAGAACCAGGTTTTAAAAAAGCTCACATTCAGCTGGAGAACCAGGTTTTAAGTAAAATTCTGATTCAGCAGAACCGCGTTTAAGAATAATTCAGATTCAGCAAAACCAGGTTTAAGAAAAATTTAGATTCAGCAGAACTGAGTTTTAAGAAAAACCTAGATTCAGTTGGAGAACCAGGTTTTAAGAAAAACTCACATTCGGCAGGAGAACCCAGTTTAAGAAAAATTCAGATTCAGCTGAACCAGGTCTTAAGAAAAATTCAGATTCAGCAGAACCAGGTTCAAGAAAAACCCAGATTCAGGCAGAACAAGGTTTTAAGAAAAATCAGATTAAGCAGAACCAGGTTTAAGAAAAATTCAGATTCAGCAGAACTAGGTTCAAGAAAATTTCAAATTGAGCAGAACCAGGTTTAAGAAAAATTCCGATTCAGCAGGAGAACCAGGCTTTGGGGTAAATTCAGATTCAGCAAGATAACCAAGCTTCAAAACAAATTCAGATTCAAGCAAGAGAACCAGGGTTTAAGTAAAAATTAGATTCAGCTGGAGAACCAGGTTTTAAGAAAAATTCAGATTCGGGGGAAGAGCCAGGCTTTAAGATAGAATCCCTACTCCGGGTTAAGAGTTTGTTTTATGCACATACTCGTATTCCCGAAGGCTTTAACATCCGTAAATATATGAAAAATAATTATTTTACGAGGAAAAGAAATGCGAAAGCAATCGAATTTTCAGGACAACGAAAACAAAATATAATGTATAAAACGTAAACTATAAAAGAACCCAACATTAAAAAATTATCAATGACCAAGAAATAAATTCTGGGAAAGTGCACCGATTAAGAAATAGGACATCAATTCACGAATGAAACAAAAAAGGAACATTAAAGCAAAGATGGCAACAAGAAAAGAAGGAACAGAACATCATAATATCGTGGAGCCTCAAAAAAAAAAA
>JANJGK010000048.1:6756518-6811518 GCA_039081455.1 Macrobrachium rosenbergii
GACTGGTAGAAGATCTGCAGAGGCAAAGAACCGAAGTGGCCAGACTGAAAGATCGTCTGGAAATGGAAGAAAAAGCAACAGCTGACCACAGGAGGTTTGAAGAGAGTTTAGTGCAGTCTTTAGAGAGCGAGAAGAAACTGGAAAGGATAAACAGGGAACTAGTGGTGGAAATAACGTCTCTGGAAAATCGCGTCGATGAGAAAAACGAGTTGCTGATGCAGAAAGAGGAAGACGAAAAAGAGATGAAAAACATTTTCCAGGAGATGATGGTGAAGAAGGAGAGAGACCTGGAAAACGTTCAGGAGGAGGTAACCGAGCTCGACTTCAGATTACAAGAAGCTAAAGTCACCAATCGAGCGTTGGCTTCACAAAATGAATGTTTCAAGAGGGAGAATCACCACCTGAGAGAAACACTAGCTGAGGAAGAGGGGAAGGTCGACCATCTGAAAAATTTGAAGGAAGCATCAGTGCAAGAAGTAGCTGGTCTACGAGATAGGAATTGCGACCTAGAGCAACAATTTGAAAAGATTAGTGAAGAGAAAGCTCAGAAAGACCAGGAAATAAATTCACTGAAAAATTCTTTGGAAAATGAAAAGATGGAGAACAAAATTTTGAATGAAGAAGTTCAGCAGATGAGAAATTGGGTAGCTGAACTAGGAGGTCAAAATGCAAAGAAAGAAGAGGATTTGTCTAATAAGGAAGAAGAAATAAATTCACTGAAAAATTCTTTGGAAAACGAAAAGCAGGAGAAAGGAATTCTGAATGAAGAAGTTCAGCAGATGAGAAATTGGGTAGCTGAACTAGGAGGTCAAAATGCAAAGAAAGAAGAGGATTTGTCTAATAAGGAAGAAGAAATAAATTCACTGAAAAATTCTTTGGAAAACGAAAATCAGGAGAAAGGAATTCTGAATGAAGAAGTTCAGCAGATGAGAAATTGGGTAGCTGAACTAGGAGGTCAAAATGCAAAAAAAGAAGAGGAGTTGGCCGATAAGGAACAGGAAATAAATTCACTGAAAAGTTCTTTGGAAAATGAAAAGATGGAGAACGGAATTCTGAATGATGAAGTTCAGCAGATGAGAAATTGGGTAGCTGAACTAGGAGGTCAAAATGCAAAGAAAGAAGAGGAGTTGGACGATAAGGAACAGGAGATAAATTCACTGAAAAGTTCTTTGGAAAATGAAAAGCAGGACAACGGAATTCTGAATGATGAAGTTCAGCAGATGAGAAATTGGGTAGCTGAACTAGGAGGTCAAAATGCAAAGAAAGAAGAGGATTTGGCTAACAAGAAACAGGAAATAAATTCACTGAAAAATTCTTTAGAAAATGAAAAGAAGGAGAACGGAATTCTAAATGAAGAAGTTCAGCAGATGAGAAACTGGGTAGCTGAACTAGGAGGTCAAAATGCCAAGAAGGAAGAGGAGTTATTTAATAAAGAACAGGATATAAATTCGCTGAAGAATTCTTTAATAAAAGGAGAAGAAGAGAAAACAATTCTGAATGAAGTAGTTCAGCAGATGAGAAACTGGATAGCTGAACTAGGAGGCGAAAAGGCCAAATTGGAGGAGGAAATAGCTATGAAGGACCAGCAAATAAATTCACTGAAGAATTCCCTAGAAAATGGACAAGAGAACTACAAAATTCTGAAAGAAGAAGCTCAGCTGATGAGAAACTGGGCAGCTGAGGTAGAAGGTGAAAACGCCAGCATAAAGGTAAAATTAGCTCAGAGGGACCAGGAAATAACTTTACTGCAGAATTATTTAGAAAATGAAGGAGAGAAGAACAAAATATTGAACGAAGAACTTGAGCAGACGAAGAAGTGGCTGGCTGAATTAGAAGGCATAAATTCAAATATTAAAGGTAAACTGGCCCAAAAAGATGAAGTGATAACTTCAAAGGAAAATGCTTTAGAAAACGAGAAGGAAGTAAATAAAAATTTGAGGAAAAAATTAAGGAAGCAGGTCGAAAAGCTGGATCATATCATAGCATTGACACTAACTATGGATCATTCTCAGGATTCAGACAAGGATTACAACAAAGGATCATTGTCTTCCGCCAAAGTTGGTGACAGTGAGAAACATTAAAGTGATACAAAATCGAAGGAATTTAATGAAGAAGGATGAAAAAGAGTGCTGCTTTTCGACCAGGAGGGAACAACAGTGACTGGTCATTTGGCCCAGAGGACTTGAGCCAAGAGTTGACTGTTGAGCCTGGAGTGTTTCCCCAGGTGAGGCAACTGTCCCCCAAAGACAGCTACCTCTCTGGGCAAGCACTTTTGGCCAACAGCTGGTGATCCTAGGGCTCTCATGGACCAAGAGTTGACTGTTGAGCCTGGAGTGTTTCCCCAGGTGAGGCAACTGTCCCCCCCAGACAGCTACCTCTCTGGGCAAGCACTTTTGGCCAACAGCTGGTGGTCCTATGGCACTCTTGGACCAAGAGTTGACTGTTGAGCCTGGAGTGTTTCCCCAGGTGAGGCAACTGTCCCCCCCAGACAGCTACCTCTCTGGGCAAGCACTTTTGGCCAACAGCTGGTGGTCCTAGGGCACTCTTGGACCAAGAGTTGACTGTTGAGCCTGGAGTGTTTCCCCAGGTGAGGCAACTGTCCCCCCCAGACAGCTACCTCTCTGGGCAAGCACTTTTGGCCAACAGCTGGTGTCCCTAGGGCTCTCTTGGACCAAGAGTCGACTGTTGAGCCTGGAGTGTTTCCCCAGGTGAGGCAACTGTCTCCCCCAGACAGCTACCTCTCTGGGCAAGCACTTTTGGCCAACAGGTGGTGGCCCTTGGGCTCTCTTGGACCAAGCTCTCTTAGGCCAAGTCGACCGTTGAGCCAGGAGTGTTTCCCCAGGTGAGGCAACTGTTCCCCCAGACAGCTACCTCTCTAGGCAAGTACTTTTGACCAACAGCTGGTGGCTCAAGGGATACCCACAATGCCTCTTCAGAGGCATTCTTGAGCTAAGAGTCAACTGTTGAGACCGGAGTGTTTCCCAAGGTGAGGCAACTGTTCCCCCAGACAGTTACCTCCCTGGGGAAACACTCCAGGAGCAACAGTTGACTTCTGGCCCGAAAGTGCTTCTGAAGAAGCATTGTGGGAGTCCCTGGGCTACCAGCTGTTGGTCAAAATTGTTTGCCCAGGGAGGTAACTGTTTAGGGGGGACAGTTGCCTCACCTAGGGAAACACCCGTGGCTGAGATGTCTGGTCATTTGTATCCCAACCCTTGTTCCCAAAGACTCCATTATCAAACTTGCATGACCGCCGTCAAGAACAATGTGAGTTACCAACGAAGAAATCCTTGGCAGATTAATGTGACTAAAATTCACTTCCGACGAAAGAGACAAATCTGACACGCGCATTTTAGTCACATTAATCCGTCAAGGATTTCTTCATTGGTAACTCACATTGTTCTTGACGCCGGTCATGCAAGTTTGATAGTGGAGTCTTTGGGAACAAGGGTTGGTATACAAATGACCAGGCATCTCAGCCACGGGTGTTTCCCTAGGTGAGGCAACTGTCCCCCCTAAACAATTACCCCCCTGGGCAAACAATTTTGACCAACACCCATGGCTGAGATGTCCGGTCATTTGTATCCCAACCCTTGTTCCCAAAGACTCCATTATCAAACTTGCATGACCTCCGTCAAGAACAATGTGAGTTACCAACAAAGAAATCCTTGACAGATTAATGTGACTAAAATGCGCGAGTGTCAGATTTGTCTCTTTCGTCGGAAGTGAATTTTAGTCACATTAATCCGTCAAGGATTTCTTCGTTGGTAACTCACATTGTTCTTGATGCTGGTCATGCAAGTTTGATAATGGAGTCTTTGGGAACAAGGGTTGGGATACAAATGACCAGACATCTCAGCCACGGGTGTAGGTCAAAATTGTTTGCCCAGGGAGGTAACTGTTTAGGGGGGACAGTTGTCTCACCTAGGGAAACACCCGTGGCTGAGATGTCTGGTCATTTGTATCCCAACCCTTGTTCCCAAAGACTCCATTATCAAACTTGCATGACCGGCGTCAAGAACAATGTGAGTTACCAACGAAGAAATCCTTGACGGATTAATGTGACTAAAATGCGCGAGTGTCAGATTTGTCTCTTTCGTCGGAAGTGAATTTTAGTCACATTAATCCGTCAAGGATTTCTTCGTTGGTAACTCATATTGTTCTTGACGGCGGTCATGCAAGTTTGATAATGGAGTCTTTGGGAACAAGGGTTGGGATACAAATGACCAGACATCTCAGCCACGGGTGTTTCCCTAGGTGAGGCAATAAAAAATAACTTAGTTCTACATCGTGCGAACATAAATATTTCATTTTTAGTTTCAATTTTAGCTCAAAATTGCATCAAAATATACATGTCACTGACACCACCTTCTTCGTATCAGTCCACGCATTTTTCTTCTTCCACCGGGGAGAGATAGAGAGAGTGTGGTGAATTGTGAAATTTTAGTATATTTCGCCATTACCTCTACGGCGTCTATTCACTTACTTATGTGATTCCCTCACTCATGCAGATCTGTTGTATATCAAAGGCATAAAAATTCTGATTTAATCGACAAGTATGCGAGCAGTAACTCCCAGTAGTACTATGTCTCTCTCTCTCTCTCGCGCTCTGATGGAGCTCTTACTTAGAATTGCCTATATCTTTTTTTATATGACAGACCTTCCGGGTCCGTACAAGTGTAAAAATAATTGAGAAAGGTTTGGGAAGAGGTTCAGTATCCAGACGTTAACTAAGTCAGCACTGCCTGAATCTCAGTCTGATAATGAGTCTGAGATTGACAGTTTACACAGTGCCTCCATCAGAGTGCTAGAGAGAGAGAGACATGGTACTACTGGGAGTTACTGCTCGCATACTTGTCGATTAAATCAGAATTTTTATGCCTTTGATATACAACAGATCTGCATGAGTGAGGGAATCACATAAGTAAGAGAATAGACGCCGTATAAGTAATGACGAAATATACTAAAATTTCACAATTCACCACACTCTTTCTCTCTGTCTCTCTCTGGTGGAAGAAGAAAAATGCGTGGACTGATACGAAGAAGGTGGTGTCAGTGACATGTATATTTTGATGCAATTTTGAGCTAAAATTGAAACTAAAAATGAAATATTTATGTTCGCACGATGTAGAACTAAGTTATTTTTTATTGCATGATGTAGACCTAAGCTATTCTTCATTGCATGATCAATAGTGACGCTTGATGCCCTTTAAGACCAAGTTCAGCCCCAATAGTAAGGGGGGTGAAAAGGGGTGGGAAGGGAGTGACATGTAAAAATTAAAAATAAATGCAGATATTAACTGTCTAATCCAATAGTTTTTAGGTAGCTGAGATGAATAGTGGCACTCCCGATGCCCATTAAGTCCAAGTTCAGCCCTGATAGGAAGGGGGGTTGATAAGGGGTGGGAAGAGGGTGAAATGTAAAAATAACCAAAAATGACAGACATCCATAGCTTTTGAGGTCGCTGAGATGAATAATGACACTCCCAATGCCTTTTAAGTTCAAGTTCGGCCCCGATAAGAAGGGGGTGAGTAGGGGTGAAAAATTAAATGTTAAAAATGGCAGATATTAGTGTCTAATCCATAGTTTTTGAGGTTGCTAAGATGAACAGTGGTACTCCAGATGCCCTTTAAGTCCAAGTTCACCACTGATAGAAATTTGGGGGTGAGAAGGGGTGAAATATAAAATGTCAAAAATGCCGGTCAATGTAACTGAAGCAACTATCTTAACAGGACAGAGAGGGGAAGCGAGAGAGAGAGAGTAGAGGGGTGTTGGGAGGAGAAAGAGAGAGTGAGTTTATCGGGCGTCATTCAAGAGTTTTCCCGGGCAGCACCCGGTTGGTCAGCTAGTGCGTGTGTGTGTGCGTGTGTATATATATAATATATATAATGTATATATACATTATATATATATATATATATATATATATAT
The DNA here is from genome assembly GCA_039081455.1 of Macrobrachium rosenbergii. NCBI lineage: Eukaryota > Metazoa > Arthropoda > Malacostraca > Decapoda > Palaemonidae > Macrobrachium > Macrobrachium rosenbergii. The sequence continues at coordinate 6,762,448 of JANJGK010000048.1, forward strand.
ATATATATATATATATATATAAAATGTATATATGTATATATACATATATTTTATATATATATATATATATATATAAATATATATATATATATATATATATATATATATATATATATATATATATATATATATATATATATATGCATATATGTATACATATAAAGGTGTGTGTATATATATATATAATATATATATATATATATATATATATATATATATATATATGTATATATATGTATATATATATATATATATATATATATATATATATATATATATATATATATATATATATATATATATATATATATATATATATAGAGAGAGAGAGAGAGAGAGAGAGAGAGAGAGAGAGAGAGAGAGAGAGAGAGAGAGAGAGAGAGAGAGAGAGAGCATTTCCAGGAAAGAACAAGAACAGGCAAATCTTGAAGTTAGATAAAACTGAAGCACATGGAGAGTTGCCATTTTTCCAAAAAGCACATAACCCCAACCCCATCGTGAGAACAAAAAAAAAAAAGCCCAGATTTAACAATGGGGGAATCAAGTGAGAAAATAGTAATACCATTGTAAAAAATTCATGGCGTCAGCCTAACGCTCAATGTCTGGCACAAAAGCCAACGTTAAAAGATGCTGTCAGGAGGGGTTTAAAACCGACCCAATTTATTGAATCGTTCAACAACACCCAGATGATCTCTCGGGAGGTTCAAAAGGAAAAGAAATGCTCTGACTTCCTTGGAAAGAGGATAAGAAAGGAGGATAAGAAAGGAGGATAAGAAAGGAATATTATCGGTGGGGAAAGAAGAAAGGACTATCACTGTAATCGAGAAGCAGATCCTGAGGGAGGCTTTTGTGGGTGTGTGTGGGTGTGTGTGGGTGAGTATGTTTGTGTGTGTGCGTGTGTGCGTGGAACTTGGGATTTCCTTTTGTCAAATTGAGCAAGATTTCTTTTTATGCTCTTTTGCAAATGAAAGAAGCGATTTTGTTCCTTAACACTTTCTTCTTGTGCAGTTTTATTCATATTTTCCTCCCAAACAGGATCTTTGGACCTTTTCTGCTACAAAAGCTGTTGTCCATTTAACTCAAAGACGCTTCCTCTGTCATTTTAACTGGAATATACTAAATTTTATGAGGTCTCTTTGCATGAGTACGTACGACCTCTTGAAGCTCTTGTATTTGCCTGAATCTCTCTCTCTCTCTCTCTCTCTCTCTCTCTCTCTCTCTCTCTCTCTCTCTCTCTCTCTCTCTCTCTCTCTCCAATATCCGAGACTATATACCATAAGTTATGGAAATCAATTAGTGGCATTAATTTAATCACCTTCAAATCACCAGACAGGTACTGAAAAGTATGCGAGCAAAAAAATGAAAAATCACTAACAACATATATATATCTATCGTCCAGACTTAACAACATAACATTCATAACTAAATCTGTGGCGAGGTTCCTGGCGGTTCCATTACACCCCAGCTGGTGGCAATCTCTTTAGACCTTCGAGCAAAGATGTGTGCGGTTTATGACGAAGATAGGGCCTTTACAACATTATCTCTTCAATACTTTAAGAGACAGGGAGGGACAGAGTTGGGGGGGACAAAAGCGACGTCTAATAAATATAAATTATATACTTAATGGTTGAAAAAGGTAGACAGAGAGAGGGCATAACAGTGCGACCTCATAACAAAATAATCTAATATTCCATGGTTAAATGGCTACGATAAATTAACTACGGTTTCATTTTTCTGCGTGAGGAATCCAAGAAAAAGATATTAAATATCTCATTCCCAACCGATTCACTCCATATTTACATAAGATTATACAAAAAATTCCTTTCTCTCGAAACAGTGTTAGAAACATCGTATAGGGCATAAGTCATATCTCATTCGTTTGCATTATAAACTAACTGAATCAAATGTACTTGAGGTGTTATTCCCTATTTTACTCCATCTATTAGCGGCTTGAATGGTCTCTAAAGTATATATCATTTAAAGCCAAGCTGAATACCACCTGTGGCAAGTGCGAGTATATTTCTTGTGCTACGCATCCGTAAGGATGTGTTTACACGGATCGTTGTTTGGGAATTGTACCCCTCTTGCCTGGACACGAGGTGGTAATTCCTTGCTTGGTAGTTATTAGCTGCAACACCGGACGGAGCAATTGGACTTGTGTCATTTATATAACTAACAATAGGGAATAATAAACATGCAACGGCATTCCTTTTTCTAAGTGGCAAGTCCAATGTTTTCATAGTACATAAATCTATGCGTAGCATCGGAATAAAAAAACTATATATATATATATATATATATATATATATATATATATATATATATATATATATAATTCTTTTTCATTCCAATGCTATTCATAGATTTATTAACTAGAAAACATTGGACTTGCCACTTAGAAAGAGTGGTCATGGAACTCATCTTCACGCATCGTGTCTTCTACTCCATACCCTTGCAATACTGAATTTATTTTCACAGTTATTGTTCACAGCTCGAAAGAAATCATTCAACAACCTGTAGGAAACACTGAAGTGAGTTATTATTAAAGTTGGAGTTATTATTAAAGTTCACTATAAGAGTTATTTCCAAATGGAAAATAATTAATGGACAATCTCTTAGAACATTTATGAAAATTATAAATAAATTAATTAATATGGCACAAGTTAAAGAATATCTCCATTCTATATTTTTTCTGTAACAAAATTGGTAAAGCCAAGGTCTTCGAGTTTCGAAAATTAACTGGGGTGTGTCCTGATTCATATACTGGTTACCGATACCTATCCACATAAATAATTCTAGATTTCATACTGACAAAGAAAAATAAACATTCGATTTAGCTACATGAATCTAGGTTTCACATCCACAGAACAAAAAAGAAACTACAATTCTCAAAATACTTCTAAGATTTCAATCCGCAGAGCAAAAATGAAACACACTAGTACGTTAATAATTCTATGTTCCACATCCTTAAACACAACGAAAATGAAACAGTCTAAATCGTAATCTGTGACGCCAGGTTTAGTAGTCATAAATAAACCTAAATCGTAAAATAATTCTAGGTTTCATATCTTCATCCCTACAGTTATCCCTACGCTAAAGGATCGGTTACCTCGATGAACCCTCTCCAACGATCTCCATCGAAAGCTCCTTCCTGTGCTAAACCCTTCTCTAAGTCCTCCTTTCTTTATCACGCCCTCTGTAATCTTTTGCTTCCCTCTTGACCTTGACCTTCTACCCCTAACAGGTTCCATACAAATCCTCTTCACGCCTTCCCCAACACTCACCCTTACCACATGCCCATACAATCTCAATCTCGACTCTTTTAACATATCTGTAATATTTACTGCACAGACATTTCTAGTTTTTTAATCCAGTGGTGGGGTGTAAGAATACGACCCCTGTAGTCCTGATTGCTGTAAAAAGCGGTTAAAATGACAATTGCTGCCTACAGACATTCTTTTTTTGTCAAAGGCCAGGCCCATCGCCGATTACCGATGACAACTGCAAGGGCATGCGGTTGTGTAAACAATAGCCAGACCTTTAAATCATTCCGGATACTTTAAGGAACGAGAATTCTAGGTTTCATTTCCATAGATTCCAAAAAACAATTACATATTCCAAGTCGTTATATAAATTTAGGTTGCATAGCTACGGAGAAAAGCCAAAGTTTCCCAATTCCAACAGTTATTCTAAGTTTTTTTGCACAATGAGCAAAAATGAAATATTCAAGTTTTTAAAACGATTATGGGTTATATATCCAGTGAATAAATAAAACACTCCAAATTGTAAAATAATTCTAGATTTTACACCTAAAGAGCAAAAATGAAACGCTCCAGTTCTTAAAATACTTCTAGGTTATGTATCCAACAGGAAAATGAACTACCAAATTCGTTAAATAACTGGTTAATAAACTCAATTCGTATTTTTTACATCCACAGAGGAAAAATTAAACGACTGCAGAAAAAACTTAAGAGTTTATCTCGCTAGGTAACAATAGATACTACACAACTAGAACTCAATTTTGAATAGAAACAGATTACATGTTTGAAACATAGACAGTTATAATATAAACAATCAAATGATTATAAATACAATGAAGCGTTACATATCCAGTGACAATTAAATCCAGTTCATATTCCTATAAGTAGTATGATAATCGGCCTACAAAGTAAATAAAATACTAAATAGGGTTTGGTTTTACTCTTGTTCTTGAATAATAACAAAAGAATGATAAATAAAAGAACTAAAGGCTCGCCTAACAAACTGGAATCACGTTTTGCAGAAACTTTCGATTTTAAAACTTTCGATTTTAATGAGAAACTTTTTAAATTATTGACACTATCAAAATATACCCCTCACATTTTTATGCATATAAGTAGAACGGCTTAACAATTAAATCGATTTAAAGTATAATGATTTAACTACCAAATCCAATTAAACTTCGCTCTTGGTCTTCAAGGGTAATGAGCCGAGTAAAAGGCACATTAAACTCTACTTGCAAATTCCTTCTAAACGCTGAATTCCAGACCGTAATCATTCGGAGCCGGATTATCTGCCAACTTCCGGCGTTGGCAGTTTCGCCAGGATAACCGGAATATTATTGTAACTCGGCTCGTCGAAACTTCATTAAGGTGGTTTAGTGTGACGGAAGTTTGGCGTTATTGAGTTTCCACTGGACAGACCCTTTCGCCTCTCTTTCTAGAAATTATATCCAGATTAAACTTTCAAATTAGCGTGGAGGATATACGCCTGTTTCTATACGATAAACGTATTTGTAAATTTGTAGAAAAACAAAACTATGAAAAATAGGTAATCAGCTCAACCACCAAAATGTTTAAAAAAATTCAAACGTTGTCGCAACTTCTCCCAAATTCCGTTTATCAAACCTCACTTAAAGTTGGAAATAAGTGTAGATATGGCAGTCATGTTGCCACGTCTTTTCTATAGCAGGTGAGAAAGGTCAGTAGCTTCACCAACCGTTCTGTATAGCCAACCGTGACCACTTGCAAAGGAAGGTTCCTATCGACATCAATTAAGTGCCCCGGCTCGAAAAGTGATACTTCCACCAATATTTTAAATGGGAGAAAGAAAATCAAACTACAATGCATAGGATTGATAGTGCAGTTTAACTTACAATTAATTCAACTACGCTAAGCACGCTACAGTACTCTAACGTATTTGTATGGAAGGGGAAAACAGCATTGAAGAATTTGAAGTTCCCATGCGGTAACAAACATTGATGAATTTGATTTTGATCTTACCATGGTTAGAGCGACGTTTTTGAGGCAGAAAGGAAATTCCTGCGTGGATACTATATGCTACTTAGAGTTCAACAAAAGTCTGGATTCGGGGGTTGCAAACAATCTCTACGTTGTATTTAAAACAAACTGGATTACAAGATGAGAGTTAATGGAATGAGATTAATGCTTGAGAGAAGCAAAGCACATGAGCATGACCAAATACAAGAAAAGTGGAGACGCATGAAACTGAAAGAACCAGTGCCGGCATTGGGCCAGTTTAATAAAAGAAAACCGATTTAAGAAATCTAGGATAAATATATGCGTAATTTTTCTACTGAAACAAAGTACCCTAAATGGAAGAACAGCGAGACTAACGCCGGCAGGATTAAAAACCCTAAGGAAGTGTGGAAACACAGCTAATGATAGCCATGTTTCATCACGACTAATAGTGATGAGGATTTATTAATTTCTATACGAATTACGTAGTGGTGGTGTAGAGATTTCAGTATGCAAAACTTAATTGTAACAAAATATAACACATTAATTATAATAATACATTCGTTCATGAACCTTTAACAATATACATACGAAAACACAAACTTTAATCATGTTTCTACACCAGGATATGCATAAACAAGTGATTGAATATAATCCGATTTGGTGTTGATGACAAATATCATCACTGAAAAGCCCTCTGCGGCCATTTAAAAAAAAAGGGTGGGGGGGGAGGGGGGCGGCGGGGGAGAGGTTCGGCTCAACCTATTATCGTCAACCACAATCTATTTTCTGGTCTCGTAGTCCTTTGCACTACTGTCACCCTTTCACGGCAGCGGGAAACTGGCTCTGTTCTTTGTCCATCCGTAAAAAAAGAAAAAAAAAATTGTACCGGCAATGGCTTCATTGCTACAAGCCTCGAAACCCCTTAATGGAAGTCCTGAAATTTATCCCAATCTCAAATCTTAACAAAGAACACTGTACTTTACATGTTCAGAGCGCTAGGAAAAAGTGGTTCCTCCAAATCTCCCAGTCCCTAGTTCTCTGATTCCCTTACAGGCCACTTTGGCCGCTGACAATGAGTCGCCCATGAATAAACCTGGAAAAACTATTTCAGGAAAATTCCCGAGTAAAACATTAGTTTAGGCCGCCATTATGCCTGTGGCTTTATAACTAGAATTTTGCTTGAAGGAAGGTTTGTTGAAGTCTGTCCAAATGTGCGACCGTCCTTTTTCAAAGCACCATGGAACTTCGTTTCTAATATTCCTGTTATAATAAAGAGGGCGAATCACGCGCATAATAAAAAAAACGAACAAGACATTTCGAATATGACAAGACATCGAATGACAGCCTAACAAAATATTCGTAAAACATTTAACTAATATGGTAACGATCGCACTGACGAAGGCGAAAAACAAGACAGCTACCACCAAAAAATTAAGGAATTCACGAAGGACGGAAGAATCTGTCGACCGGGAGAGGCTTCTAGCATCGGCAGTAAGGAAGGTATACAACAAGCCAGGGACCTACAGATTGTTCTCCTTTAAGTGGCTGTAATTACGCCTTCTTTCGACCGAAAAGCCATCATCATCCACAACCAGCCGAAGCCGGAATGCTGTGGAGATTTACTGGGAGTCATCGTTAAAATTACCAGCTGTAAAATTGTAAACGTGCATGCATGCATATGCTTTTTTTAAATCATACGTTATCCTCATTTTAAGAACCTGTGGGGTTAATCGCCTGACATCTGAAAGATATACCACTGACAGGGCTTATTTTGGTGGTTAATTATACTGCCAAGGATATAGGAAACCTTACATCTTATTTCATTATCATCACATGTCCACTACCATGGCACTCAAACATCGCTTCTGTTTACACAGACTGAGGAAATTCACGATGGATACACTACTACTGCGGATAACCCAAGACCTTCAGGTTAAATCAATGTGTTTTCCATACATACATTATATACATATATATATATATATATATATATATATATATATATATATATATATAATATATATATATATATATATAATATATATATATATATATATATATATATATATATATATATATATATATATATAAATATATATATATATACATACATACATATATATATATATATATATATATATATATATATATATATACATATATATATATATATATATATATATATATATATATATATATATATATATATATATATATATATATATAAGATGAAGGAAAGGATGGCCTGGCCTATCGACTTATGACTCGGAAGCTTCAAAACAATACAATGAAAATTTCCCATGCATATGTGTATAATACACAAATGATTATCTTCCAGGACTTCGGTGACTAGTATATACAAAAATCAGCAGAAACTGTTGTTAATACGGGGCACCATAAGGGATTTCAAACAAAAGAAATGAATGACAAAAGTGATGAATTGGATGTGTCACATATGTCAAAGACTAGAAACGTATTGTACATAGCATTGAAGTAGTTTTAACAGCCCTAAAAAATAAGTCGCATGAATATTACCTTAGGATTGATTTTAGAGCAGGGAAGTAAAACTCTCACCAGTTTTGGAACCAATATAAAGAAAATGGCCAAGTCTCTAAGATGGATAGCCTGTTAAACGCAGCACATGCGGTATCTAGGAGTACAAAAAGTGTCTTAAACTGTAAATTTGTTGGTTCATTGATAAGGTCCTAGAACGATTTTTTATTACGAATTTCAAAACATTAAACGTTGCAAAGGTTATGGATAATGCCGAGTAAAAATTTATATTTGAAGCCATCCAGGAATAATTACTCCAGCCGGTAAAACTTGAGATTAGCTTAGTGAATCAGAAATTACTTAAAATGAGAATTAGACAATTTAATAACAGTTAGTAGACCCTTCAATTTGAATTTACGCTTCATGCCATAAAAGAATGTCAATTTATTTTGTATTAGTGTGTGTGTGTTGATTACCCTTTGCATTTGGATAAGTCTCACCTTTTCCGTTGTGAGGTTCAGTACCACGCAGGTTTCTGAAGTGTCGCCCCATCTGTGACCAAATTATGGAATGTTCCTCTAATCATATGGTTGAGTCGTTGGAACTTCTAAAGTTAAATCTAAGGGCAAATGCTTTGCATTGAGTAGGCCACACATGCCAATAATAATAATAATAATAATAATAATAATAATAATAATATCAAATGGCTCTGCAATTAAATCATGCTCAAAGCAAGCACGTTATCATCATTAGGCTACTGTACATTCACTTTTTTAAGGCCACTGCTTAAAGGATATTAATGCAGTGGTAAAAATTAGGTAAAGGTAAAACCAGCCTTTTGTCTTCGTCGCATGCATAATCGAAAGCAATTGTCGGTATATAAAAACTTAACATATACCGTCAGAAATGACGTAAAGTCTTACATTTCAACAGTTGGCATAAGTATCACTGGAAATGCATCAGACTTCTGCAAGAGTCAAAAACGAAAACTTACAATATCTCTCATTACTCCATTTTCGGCGAATATGTTTACATCAAGGAATAAAGAATTCGTTTCCATAATTTGTGTTCACGTTTAATTATAACTCCTAGTTTTGGCCTTTTCGCGTTACTTTGCTCTTGTAGACAAGCTGTGATAAACAGCAAGTATTCAGCTTTAACGTGAAACTACAAGAGTGCCTCGCATGAAAAATAACCGTACACAGATCGATCAAATGTAAAAAAGCAAAGTCTAGCACAAACATTATGAGCAGAGAAGGTGAACTACAGAGGTGGTGCTACACACCAATATACGACAACGTATTGTGCATGAACATTCACCATACACTTTTCCTTCTGGGGACTTGGTTCAGAAGGTACTACCTGTCCCGTTATTCAGTCTTGAGATGAGGTTGTTCGGCTGCCTTCGTATCCTTCTACTTCGTGGTTGGGACGCATCAAGGTGGACAACGATAAGCTAATCTAATTCAATCCTTTGACAAACACACAAGGAATTTATCATATCAAGTATCAAAAATGTATATATGTATATATACACACAGAGATACATGTATAACTGAATCACGAAAATATGGAACGTGATGAATATATAAATGAAGGCAATTGCCTTTATTTATATATGTGTATGTATGTATGTATGTATGTATGTATGTATGTATGTATGTATGTATATATATATATATATATATATATATATATATATATATATATATATATATATATATATAAAGGCAATTGTTTCTATTTATGTATACGTATACATATTCATGAAGCTACAAACGTTGTTTAATATCAAATTCACGCTACTTCGAGACCCGGCAGTACCGATCCATTTATCACTTATAAATTCCCCTTCGGTGATAATTCCCCATCGGGGATACTCCCGAAGTAACGTGAATTTGATATTAAACAACATTTGTAGCTTCATGAATGTATATAAATCACGGTGTGATAAGAAAAATTTCATATGTATATATACATATACAAATATGTATTTATATACCGTACCAATATGTAATTATATATATATATATATATATATATATATATATATATATATACATACATATATACTGTATATATACACATATATACATATAGAATCTATAACTACGCTGGACAGGTCACTCACTATCCCAGGCACACGAGAGTCTGCAATATGAAATCGTTTCAAAACTACACAAAAGCGAACGACTGTTTCACGGGTCATATTTCACCGTGACCGTAATTAAACTGCAATAAAACATTTCTATTTTTTCCATCACATATTTGCACTTAAATGCGCAACGTACATTCCGAGTAAACACACCTCTACCTCCGCTGAATTCCTCCATAAAGAGCATGTGTACATAAAAGTAAGAGTGCCTTTTTTCAACGAAATGATTAAGTCTCTCTCTCTCTCTCTCTCTCTCTCTTTATATGTGTATATATACACACACACACACGACACACACACACACACACACACACACACACACATATATATATATATATATATATATATATATATATATATATATATATATATATATATATATATACATATACCTATACTAACCTTCAAGTAACAGATATAAATATCACAATGGTCAAAATGCTCGGACATTTCTCTCCCTAACACGAGTTCGAAGCCGTAAGTGGCAGAGGAAAATTCCCCAATTCGTTTTTCGCTCTAATTTTCGAAAAAAATGTTACTGAAAATGGATATGAAATTATCATCAAGTTATCAAAAAATTGACTGTTTACTGCATAGCTAGAACCATTATAATCTTGCATCTACCAGGTACTGATTTCACTGCTATGCAAAATGGCACACTGGTTGCTTGGGAGGCTAGAAGGTTACTGATCACACTACGAGGATATATATATATATATATATATATATATATATATATATATATATATAATATATTTATATATATACACATATAATATATATATATACATACACAAACATATAATTACAGTATATACACATACATACACAAACATATAATTACAGTATATACACATACATACACATGCATGGTCATTCAATCATTAAACATTCTTTTAATGCATTAAGGTTTAATGCACAATACAGCTATATATTTAGATCAATGGATATTTATCCAATGGACACCACTGCCCGACAAACTATCCCATCTTCTGGTTACTGGTGCAGCAGAACCAATAGCCAGAGAACCAAGTAACGAAGGTTTTGACATTATCAAATATCTTGAACCAGATAAATGTTGACGCCCCGTTAATAGGTTTCACCCCTTGGGTACCTTGTAGGGCAAACAGACGGCATTCTTAATTGGACAAGGCGTGGCAGGTCAACTGTCCCTTGGCACACTCTCCCTCGTTCTGTTTTGTTACCAGTGATTTCCCCTTTGACGATGACATACAATTCCAGCTACAGTTACAAACCTCAATAATGACTGTGGCTTCCAGGGTAGGTGAGTTGAGTAATGGGCCAGGAGTAAAATACTAAGCTCTCCATCCGGGTTTCCTTATTAAACATCAACATACAAAAAAAACCTTACGTGCGAATGTGTGTGTGTGTGTGTGTGTGTGTGTGTGTGTGTGTGTGTGTGTGTGTGTGTGTGTGTGTGTGTGTGTGTGAGAGAGAGAGAGAGAGAGAGAATGTCAGAAAAACACACGCCTAGCATTTCCTATAAGAAAGTAAGGCAGATCTGTTTCGAACGGTTCATATCCCGTCCGGCAAGTGCAATAACTTGTTAACGTATGGGTAAAAAAGTAAGTATAGCTTAGTTTTACCAGACCACTGAGCTGATTAACAGCTCTCCTAGGGCTGGCCCGAAGGATTACACTTATTTTACGTGGCTAAGAACCAGTTGGTTACTTAGCAACGGGACCTACAGCTTATTGTGGAATCCGAACCACATTATACCGAGAAATGAATTTCTATCACCAGAAATAAATTCCTCTAACTCTTCATCAGCCGGCGGCGGGAATCGAACTCCGGCCCATCGAATGACGGTCTGAAGCTCAACCAACTCGGCCAACAAAGGGCTTTAACGTATGGGTACCCAACCCCACCCGGGCCAGTACTAAACACGGGCGAAGGGACATTCCATTTGGCCGACAACAAACAGATGCACCGCCAGTATCAGAACCCCTAAAAGTGTAGAAAAAAACAGTTTCCAACGTAAAAACAGGCGCGGAGCTAATATATAGAATTACCAAAAGTAATAATCTAACAAAATTTCCTTTCAAATTTGGCAATGGAAAAATGAGCTTAATTACCTAACTTTTATGTAGTCTATCTCTTCCTTTTCGCAAAGCAAGACGATAGCTTTGATGCACATTCTGTTGCAGGCAACAAAAGTTAACCGCAAACCGCGTACAAATGATACGAACGTAACTCACTACCAACACAACAAACAAAGAACAGCAACTCAAACAGACCCCGGCGAGGAGTGAGAAATATACAGAAGAACTGGCTAACTGGCAACATCATCTCAATACTGCGGAAACCCCAGCTGCCCCTTTCAAAAGACATAATTACAAGCCCTTACGAGTAAATGACATAGTTTTAAATGTTTAAAACCAATTAGTTACAACTTCTTCTCTAGAAGTATACACGCATGCGTCAATATGTGCATGGAGGCCGCTGTAGTTTAGACTTTTCAATTTAACGAATAAGTAAATTATAGATGAGATCATTAAATTTCGTTTTAAATGCCCTATAAGAGAAAGTAGGTAATGGGAAACATCAAATGAAATTATATCTATGTATGTATGTACCTGTGTGTATATATATATATATATATAACCGCTGACGAGGGGTGACTCCGTAAAATACAACTTAACGGTCACTATGTAATTCATACTGGGTCCTGAGGGAATCCCTGTGTAGAAAACTTTCACTTTAGCCTCTTCATTAATAAAAACAGAAGCCTTATCAGCTACGAGTCGAAATTCTCTCTACACACACACATTATATATATATATATATATATATATATATATATATATATATATATATATATATATACATATATACAGTATATGAAAGTATGCGTATGAGAGATTGTTTTGAAATTACCTAGCACTTTCCATATCTGAGTAGAGCATGTGTACAAGAGAAATTGCCAGAACCATATACGACGTCAGTCAGTTCTTTTCCTAAGGGTCTAGACAACAAAATTTCTTATATACTAACAACGAAGCCAATATACCTTCCGCGTTATGAACAACCAGGCCCCACTAAGATTGGGCCCTGGGAACAACATATAAGCCGTGATGTTTGCGTTCAATTTCCCGAACTGCGATAAGAACCCTTGTTCAAACATAACTATGGGCATAAGATCTAACTTGGCGTCTTCGCCGGGCCGATGAACAATTGAGCAAATTTTTACTGTCCGGTGTTCGCTCTTCAAGGAATTGAACCGGCAAGAGCTTCGGAATACGAAGCCTACAAAAAGGCTTTCCCTTGGTGATTAAATTTCACAGACTGAACTTGGGCAGGGCAAAACACTCTGAGAACGCCAACGTTAGTTTATTTAGAAATTTCGCGAGTTGGAATATGTCTTTTCAAAATGTTTTAAGAGAGCTTTGACGAAACAAAAATAACTCTTTGGCGAGTGCCTAAACAGTTATTAGTAAAATAAAGAGCAAAAGGTGAACAAGGGGAAAGCAAGACGGTCATTGAGCGACTCCCCGTGTGACACAATGGCGAGTTAAATAAATAAACAAAGTCACATCTATTTCTTTATGAAGAAAGGAATGGAAAGGAATAAAACCTGCTGTGGACATCATTAAAAACACATGAAACTTTGCGAGGAGGTTTCAACAGGAACGAGATTAGTTCTAACTTTTCGGTCACCAGCTCTTCAAGAAAGTGTAAGCAAAAATAAGAGGTGCTTCAATTTCATTCATTTTGTTTTATAGGAACAAAGACATGAACTGGAAAATTTAATTCAGCACAGTTGCCTATGGTATTGTCTTCAAGTAGCTGAATAGCCTGGAGTGCAAATTGAGACGTTCGTAAGAATGATTACTACACGGAATTCTGCTTTATATATATATATATATATATATATATATATATATATATATATATATATATATATATATATATATATATATATATATAAAATATATATAATATACCTCTTACGATTATCATAACATCTATGTTTGATTTTATCATCAAATCAGATTGAAGTATTAAATTGCATGATTTAATTACATCCATTATGCATTTAAAAGCAATTAATGGATGTAATTAAATCATGCAATTTAATTAATATTTAATATAAAAGAAATTTATTGGTGAGTTGCGTATATCTCCAGACTATGAAGAAATCCTGTCTTTAAAATCCTGGCAACGATCTTTCACCAGTGAAAACCAGTAAATATTAAAAGTCGAAGATAGCGAAGGCAAAAGCCCAGAGACAATAAATATTTCAGTAAAAAGGAGACTGAATTTATTCCTTCTGAGAATATTTTGATATAAACTTCCCTCATCGTTACATCTAAAAAAAAAGCACTAAAAGGCTACGTATATCCTCAAAAGGATAAAAGAGAGAGAGAGAGAGAGAGAGAGAGAGAGAGAGAGAGAGAGAGAGAGATGAAATATTCCAAGTATTTTTGGAAATGGAATATCCTCAAGGATGGAAATCCTTTCATTCCAAGCATCACAGGAACCGACTGACCTCTGGTACGGCATTCATAATTTTCCCTCCTTCATTTTTTTTGCAGTTTTCTTCTGCTCGATTTACCATGAATAATTCTCTGCCTCAGATGTTCCTTAAATTGCAAGAAACAGGACTATTGATTAATGACTCAACGATGCGACTGGCAATGTGGGTTGCGCCCAAAGTGAACTGATCTGCTCCGTGTGACATATTTTATTAGAGAATTGAATTTCAAAGCATACACAAACTATATCATATACACAGTATATATATATATATATATATATATATATATATATATATATATATATATATATGTGTGTGTGTGTGTGTGTGTGTGTGTGTGTGTTACAGTAAGATTGTGAAATCCGGGGATTTCACGAAATCCCTGAAATTTTCAGGGAATTTGTGAAATGGAACACTTGATACCCGAAGGCTAGTATTAAACACGGCGAAACAGTGATTCATCTACACTGCTTCGCCGTGTTTAGTACTAGCCCCGGGGGCGTCAAATGCATTTCGGGGTGTTTAGTACTAGCCCCGTCCCTGGTTGATCACATGTCCCTCAGTGTATTTGATCCTCCAGGGGCTAGTGCTATAAACACACACACACACACACACACACACACACACACATATATATATATACAGTATATATATATATATATATATATATATATATATATATATATATATATATATATATATATATATATATATATACACATACATATTTGACATTCTGATGCCAAAGTCATGGGGCTGTGAACAAAATGTCTCTGCAATTTGGTAATTCGCACAACACCTAAAGCGGCGAAAATGCGGCTCAAGTTGGCCTCAAGGGAAAAGACTCATCCGCCCTCTCGGGCGATTTACTCTGAACATGAGCTCCGGAAAACTTCACCGGGCGCTCTTTGATATTCACTAGTAGGATTAAGAAGCGACTGATGTGGAATTTTTCTGCACAAGGAGATAACTTCTGAAAACGGCTTACTCATAACACATGCGCGCACACACACACACACATACACATATAAGTACATATATATATATATATATATATATATATATATATATATATATATATATATATATATATATATATAAACATACATATTGCCTATATAAGATTACACAATGGTATGCGAGTATATAACTTAAGTAAAATGGCACAGTCCCAAGGATGAACAGCATTTTTATCTCTCAAAGCGAATACCGCATAGAAGATTCTGAAATCCTCACTTAATGGTTGGTTCAATGACGCCCTTCAAAGCAATACTGGAGAGCCACGGGGCGTGTCTCTGGTCAGGGAAATGTCACCGGATAATTTCTCTGGGTGTTTAGCTTAAGCCGAACTGCCTCTCGTCTCCTAAACGGTCCTTGATGCCAAATTCAACTGCAGACTAACTACCGAACTTGGCACGACACAGATCGAAAGCGGCCTCGAAGTTGTCACTTACACTCAGGGTCTTTCGATGAATACTGCGGGACTATTCACGAGAGTGACTTGCCCTTGCCCTCCAAGCAACTGTGGGGAAAAGGGCAAAGTTGAGCAGGAAGGAGTCACAAGACATGAAGGAGAGCGGTGGAATCCTGCAGGATGTCCGAAGGATTTAACTCTGCTCCTCAAAAGCTTTGCCAATACATTACAATTTAAAAGTTGATGACGGCGATGGTGAAACTTAACACATGGAAGTAGGTTTTAGGACTGAAAGTATTTCCATCGAGAAAAGATTGATATGATTAAATATTATTTTAAAATAAAGTTTCCTTATGTCACTTCTTTGGCATACACACACACAAATGCTATGTAAGTATATATATAATATATATATATATATATATATATATATATATATATACATTTGTATATATGTATACACATATACACACACACACAAACACACACACACACACATATATATATATATATATATATATATATATATATATATATATATATATATATATATATATATATATATATATACACACATATATACAAGCGACGCGCGTGTCCATGTGTATGCAGAGAGAGAGAGAGAGAGAGAGAGAGAATGGCCTGGCAATGTCGGTTTCTCAGCAGTATCTCAGTCAAAGACGGTCAGTACTACCAAGCAAATAAAATTAGGGAATATTAACGCTCAAGTGTTGAAGGATTAGTGATATATATAAGGACAGGTAAACAACCACAGACAGGTATAGCCAGGTAGATCATACGTGAGCACGCATTAAATCATGAGAGAGAGAGAGAGAGAGAGAGAGAGAGAGAGAGAGAGAGAGAGAGAGAGAGAGAGAGAGAGAGAGAGATGAGAAACGCTGATAAACAAAACCTCATGGTTAATACACTGACTCAGACTTAACGTGCCTAATCAGCGAGCTGGTCTCTCCATAATAAAAAGAAAAGAATAATGCAGCGAAAAAGAAAACTCTTATCAAATAATCAGTTAAAAATGTAGGAACTTGGAGAGAAGCAAAGTAGTGAGGACAAAAGGGAGCGCATAAAGCGCGTCTCTAAGTTCAATATTTAGGTACACCGGATGGTCTTTGATATAAGAGGGTACTCAGTTTTTCTTGTCTGAAATTCAACGGTGTAATATTCATACCGGAGCTGTTAAACTCTATTTATTATTATTATTATTATTTCTTAAAAGTGTGTTTGCATAATCACGCTCGGAAGAAATGAGAATCCAAAATAGGTTGTGGATAACCCATGATGGTGGATTATCACCAGTTACTGTTTCTGATTTGCAAAAGACATCTTTATTAAGATTATTATAAAACAACAAAATAATACTAATCATACCACACCTACGGTGTTATATAATATATGTGTTTCTCAAACTTATTTCTTTGAAAGGTACAAAGTGATACCATGGATAAAGACATGGCCATTTTTTTTTCGCCACGATCTCTCAGATAAAGGTAAACTTTTATTATTTAAACAACGACTGTATATTCAGGAAAAGGGATTTAGTAGATGCAAAATTAAGAATGATCGCTAAGCTAAACTTTGAGAAAACTTCAACAGCTGATCCCCCCCCCCACCCTCTGTAAGTATAATAATATTGGAATGTAAACCCGACAGGTCGCACGCAACCCGTCCAGCTTAAATACCAGTTGATGATAGGTTTTATCATCTCTTCCACACACTGGCTCACCTAGAACTGGAACGAGAGAGAGAGAGAGAGAGAGAGAGAGAGAGAGAGAGAGAGAGAGAGAGAGAGAGAGAGAGAGAGAGAGAGAGAGGGGGGGGGGGGTTACGTACTAACCACTCATGCAGTTCAAAGATAAGTTCATTACTACCCATCATTTACGAAGAATTTAGTTAACCGGGCAGAAATCCATCACGTTCCCCAAAACTGAGAGCGATCAGGACCTATAATTATTCCATCGAAAGGACTGTGAAGCTCCTCGCATTTCGGCCAGTTTAATAGAATTTCAGATGAAACGCATGACCACATTCAATAGATTATTTTCAGAGAAAGTTCACAAAGAAAAGTTAAAGAACACTCTTTGCAATAAGTAATTATGGGATCAGCCTAAATCCTAAAGACAAAATATTAACGAGGATAGAGAGAGAGAGAGAGAGAGAGAGAGAGAGAGAGAGAGAGAGAGAGAGAGAGAGAGAGAGAGAGAGAGAAATTAATTCCCAGAGCTAGGCAGGTCAAAGCTAGACTGTGACAGGCCGTTGCTGCTGATGTTAAGACCGTAATTTCAGGAAGGACAATACCTTTGGGCACAGGGGCAGGGAAACATAAACTTCAACGTCAGCACAACTTCCGGAAAGGGGAGAATAACGAGGCACGGGGAAAGGTTAGAAAAACGGAACGGTTGAAATAAGGCACAATGGTTAACCTTCATTAACTAGAAGACGCACCCAAAACTGCTAGCTGGAAACTCCCAATGCGATGATATTAATGATCTCGTCCAGAAAAGGCTGGGAATGGAAGGCCCAACAGTCTGATTTAGAACAAAACCTTGTTTGCCGAGAATCGTCGCAGAGAAATTCTGAGGACACAATAAACGTCTGTTCTGACTGAAACTAAGGAATTCACAGGGAAAAATAAAGTAACTGAAGCGTTAACATGACATTAAGATGAGTGGTTGTTATCCTCTACATTTGAATCTGAGAGCACTGAAGTGTTTTTACCCTATGTACAGTATATACCACGTACAACAGTGATTCGCTATCAGAATTTAGGCTTAACAACCAAATCCGTTGGAACAATAGCCTGCTTTTCGTTCTCAGAGAAACTTGTTTTTCAGATTTCTTGCATAGAATTTTTGCAGGGACCCAGGTATACTAACACATCTATGAGGCAATGTACGGTACCTACTCTGAGAGTTACATTTAAACATTTTTTTTGTATTCTAGAAACTAAACATTCTTGAAATTAACAAGAAAAAATAACAAAACTGAAAAACAAATACTGTACATATACTTAGGAATTGAGGAACAAGTATGAAAATATGTAGTCTGAATTTGCATATGAATGTAGTCTAATTTGTTATCATGACTATTAAATCAACTTAAGAAGAACAAAATCACACAAATATGTTGATATAAAAAGACCCTTCAAACGTGGAGTAGAAGACGAATTGGTAAGAAGTTATGACAGACGGAATGATTATAGCTTTCTTTAAGTATTTTGCCATCCAACATTATTATTATTATATTATTATTATTGTTGTTATTATTATTATTATTATTATTATTATTATTATTATTATTAGCAGCAGCAGCAAAACTGGTAGTAGTATTATCAATAGTAGTAGCATGTACAGCAAAATTTCGTAGAAAAGAGTCATGACTTGTAGTAACCAAATATTAAAATCAACTGAAACGCAAATACGAAGGATCAGTTCCAAAAGGACGATCGTAGAACAGTGCAAATCGCTACAAGTGAAGAGGGAACGGCACTTCCGCAAGTACTTTGAATAATGCCTACCGACGACGGTTTTCGAAAAACAAGTGAACATGTTTTTTTAAAGGAAGTTAATCCATGAACATGAGTGCATTTCAAGTTACTGTTTGCTTAATCAAAGTTTAATTGTTGCACTCACAGAAACACACACTGCTGAGTTATCCACTTATCCGACAATCGCCTGATAGCAGGGCAGGATTTGCATGCAAAATAGTACGGAACAACATAGAGATCATTGAAACACGGTTTCAGTAAAAGAAACTGTAGTTTCGAATTTAGTTTTTATTTATTTTTACAACTCTGAAATTGTATTTAGTAGCATTTACTGCCTTCAGAGAACTACAATTCTGTTAGTTATTCATTATTTCCGACAATAAGTTGAGTTTCATGCACATATATGGAGGCAAACAAACACCCACGTGTATATATATATATATATATATATATATATATATATATATATATATATATATATATATATATATACTAGAAAGAGGTTGCTATCGGCAAACCCGTCTATAAGCTAGTTAAGACCCACCACAGTCGACAGCTACCAATTACTTATTTCACCGTTGAGTAGGCGAACACGATATTAGAACATAATAAAATCAATTCGTTTTCGCAAGTCTACATAAAATAATAATGTACTAGATTTAATGGACTGTATATCAGTAATTACTCTAAAAATGAGTTTGCTATAATGTAAACTAACGAAGTGCTATGGGCAGCAGAATAACTGTTATATTCAATTGCTAAAAACTTATCAAAATTTAATCTTGCATGCGACTGTAATAATAATAATAATAATAATAATAATAATAATAATAATAATAATAATAATAAAGCCAGGGGTACAATTTTTATACCCTCAAGCGAGCTTGCAGTTGCCCTACGATCAAATCTCACGGGACCTGGTGCTAGCCAATCAGCGCCTTTGTCAGCCAGCCAGACGCTCCCAGCCAACAGAAACAAACTCCCACACCACATACACACACACACACACACACACACACACACACACACACACACACACACACACACCTCCTACTTCCTACTCTCGACAGCCAACCAAAAATAATTCAATTCACAAAACACTGGGAGCTGCTACTCCAAAATGAACACTAAATTTGTAGCTGCAAATGGATGAGATTTTCTCATGTGCTAAATAAAGATAAATTTACCTCAATAAAATTCAATCGATACGTAACACACAGGCAACCTAGATGAACATATGGAACTACGCAATTATTGATACAATTATCACTGGTCTCTGGCAATAATCATTTTTCCCGTTGTGAGATTCTACTAGAGAATGAGGGAATTATACATCGAATCTTTGCTTCTGATAAAAAGCAAGTCAATAATAACAAAAACATAATCATTTGTGTTCAATGTTATATGTCACCTTTACCAAAGAACCTAGAATCCTTTTGCAATTGTGCGTTTTGATAAATAAAATTTAAAGGTCATAACAGGTCTCTGACACTGAGATCAATAGGTTCATTGGTGTAAAGGTCCTCTATAACACTGAACACAAAAGATTATGTTTTGTTGTTAGGGACTTGGTTTTTATCAAAAGCAAAGATTTGATGTATAATTACCTCATTCTCTTGTAGAATCTCACAACGTGACAACTGATTATTGTAAGAAACCAATGATAATTGTATTAATTGCGTAGTTCCATATGTTCATCTAAGCTACCTGTGTGTTACGTGTCGATTGAATTTTCGATCTACAGTACGATCTATGCTGTATGTTCCCACACAGCAAAGATCATAGATCCAAAATACTGAGATTTCTGTGGAGTAACGATGATTTTAAATCTCTCCAGCCCTTTTATTTGGTTGGCACTAAACGACAAACTTTTCTGACACTGTACTTTACTCAACAAAACATTCTTTGCATCAATATTGTTTGAGAACCCTATCAATATGTCCCCTAGATGGCCAAATGTCTGGTGCAATGCTAAGAATTGCCCCAAATTTTATTTTTCTGGGCCTGCCTTTTACCTAAACTGATGTATTAGTTATTATATATATATATATATATATATATATATATATATATATATATATATATATATATAATTATAATGTGTATTTATTTATGCTGACATCCCTCTTCCCCATATTTTCTCTTTTCCAAGTATGGATATTCTGTTCTGTGGAAGCTTAATTAACACGTAACCAGCATCTTTTGTTTGTTCCACACGAACAACTCGTTTTTGAGAAAAAAAATCTCACCTTTCAGGATACTTCTGTTGCCATAATAGATAATGCTATGCAGGAACAAATAAATTACTTTTGTGGCGCCAGTTATTTCTTTAAAGAGAAGGTTTTTGAGTATTTTATTGTGCAGTCATCCAGAAACCATGACCGTGTCCGAATCTTCTCTTTCCAAAGTCAGCCGACCTTTGAACTCTGAGGCCAGCAATTTCGACTACGTTCACTGACGCTCGTCATCTCGACGACATTTCACATAAGCAAGTTTAGTTTGAAAAGTCTACAAAAAAGAAAGAATTATCTTCAAACCTTTATAAGACAAATGTGTTTCCTTTATTTGCTGGTTAGATAGTTATGTTGTTCCAAAGTCATCATCGGTTCCCTGTAAATCTAAGTAAGTACGATTCTCAAAGTAATGAGGCGGTACACAGATGCGCGGTTCCTAATTTGTGAGAGCAGCAACTCCAGGTATAAGATGTATAGACTTTCAAGTCATGGGAGTTGTCGGTCTGTATAAAAAATCTGAATTTTCTGTGACTTAATCCTCTAGTTTGTCCGGCAAGAGGCTCCTGTGCAAGTCGCTTATCAACCTATTTTGCCCAAATGATAAGACGAAATCCTTCCCTCTGACAGACAAACTTGCTGTGCTGTCTCCAGTTGACAAGCATTAAGTTGAGGATAGGAAATTCATCAGTACATCATTTCACTCGGAGATTCAACGAAAGTAAAGGTAAATGAATTCCCAACAGTCTCAGTGGAGACCTGGTTCTTCGTAGGCGGGATGGGTAGAGCTGTCTCCTAGCACGCTGTTGGCCCAGCGTTCGACTCTCCTACCGGCTAATGAAGAATGAGAGGAATTTATTTCTGGTGATAGAAATCCATTTCTCGTCATAATGCGGTTCGGATCCCACAATAAGCTGTAGGTCCCGTTGCTAGGTAACCAGTTGGTTCTTAGCCACGTAAAATAAATCTAATCCTTCGGGCCAGCTCTAGGAGAGCTGTTAATTAGCTCAGTGGTCTGGTTAAACTAAGATATACTTAACTTCAGTGGAGACCATGAAACGCTTCCGAGAGGGTTAAGAGGATAATTACTGGCATTCATAAGGGCTTCATGACAATCCATTCACAAATAACTGTTATTAGTTTTTGTTTGTATTATACATTATATGAGGCTTCTTTTACCCTTAGGGCCTTCCCCCTGGTTTCCACGCACTAATGTCGGCTAACCACCAGGTACCTAAATCATTGCTTAATTATAAAAGGTATCAGTTTTTAACGGAGAACCCCAAAATGGCCAGCCTCGGTCCGGAATACAACCAGCTCTTCTTGCTGGTGAATCGAACGTTCTACCACCGGACGATGAGAATATAATGCGTTAAATCATACGTAATTTAATGACTTCTATTGTACCTTCCTAGGACATTTCGAAATAACCACTTTAAAATTATAATTCCAAGCGCATTTCCCATATTCACACAAACCCCTGAATGTTTCCTTGCTAATGAAACTTAAAACTAAGGAATAAAAAAGAAATGTGAATGAACATTAACAGCGCAAAAATAACGGCATTAAAATCGTGTGTCCCCAACGCAGCATGGATTTCAGAGAAAAAAAGGCCTTCCCATTCACCTATTGAAACCATTTAAATACCAACGAAGGGTATTCACTGAAAATGGATCTATGAATAGGGAGGGGGGGAAAAAGGCATTGCCCAAATTTGCATATTAAAAGCTTAATCATACAAATCACTGAGTGTTTACGGAAACTGGTTCTTTTCACTACAAATTTAGAATTTCAAAAGCAAAATTACTCTTTTGGGACGAAAAGGAAAACAAAAACACGAAGGGGAGTTTTATGGTTCTGCTCAGTGGTAGAGCACAGACATTACGTTTGTAAGGTCTGTGGTTAGTGCCCGGTATAGCACAACCAATTGACCCATCTATGAAAAGGTACCAAAGGCAGGCGGGAGTCAAGAAAAGGGCATAGCGCTAACAGTCTTACCTCTAAGACTTAACAAGGGTAAGGTAAAAACTACTATATGAGTATATATATATTTACATGATTTACTAATTTACTATTAACTTTTTAACAAATATATGTATACAGTATATATTCTTCTAATAAGCCCAATGACCTCTTTACTTCTCGATTTCTTTTAACTTTTGAACAGTTTGTCAGTGAACAACCAAAGACCCAAATACAGAAACAAGAAATTCTAACGTCCGTGGAAGGTTTCAAACCGCACCAGATATTTCAGAACGAGTTTGACGTCTCATTTGTGTCTTCACTGGGGTCTCATGCTTTGTAGTGACAAGTTTTTCTAAAAAGTATGAAGAAATTTAGAAGTTCAGAGCTATTACAAACCTGTATATATTATATATATATATATATATATATATATATATATATATATATATATATATGAATGTATTATATATATACACACACACACACACACACATATATATATATATATATATATATATATATATATATATATATATATATATATATATATATATACATATACTATCTAATATCAAGCAGTGTACCCCCAAATATTATCGATAACCAATAATGGAAAACGAAAACTTAGAAATTTACAGTTCACAAAAAATTTTTAACGCATTTATCAGACCGAGATTCTCCATCTTTAAAGAATGGAAGTGCTAATATATATATATATATATATATATATATATATATATATATATATATATATACATGGCCACAAGGAAAGTGAAACAACAGTGCTAGATCTTTCCCTTTTGCTCTAAGACTTTTCGAGCAAACTACATACAATGGAACAAAAGACCACACAGGAGACTTGGTTTTGCAAGTATCAGCTAACATTAAAGGTGTATATAACCGTCTAATGCTATTTAGCCAGTGCTTGAGTTAATCCTAGATAGCTGTTCATCTGATGGACCACCTCATATGTAACTGTTTTATATATTTCTATAATCCTATTTGTCCGTAAAACTGTATTTTCTTTGTAATCTTTTGTTCCATTGTATGTAGGTTGCTTGAGCAAAGGCGAAAGACCTCACAACTCGTTGTTTAACTTCTTTGTGGCCATATACACAGTTTGCTATTCCTGTGATAAAGTTGTTGTGCATTTGCGTAAAAAAATTAAAAATCTCTGATAATTCATCTCATAAACCGAATGAGGGGTTTAATTATTTATATATGTATATATATACAGTACATACACACACACACACACACACACACACACACATATATATATATATATATATATATATATATATATATATATATATATATATATATATATATGAGTCGGGACAGTAAGAGATCGATTACCAAATAAAAACATCATGACCATCTGAGCTGGAGGCAGTGATATACACCTAGTCACCTCATCGCTTCTGTGCACAATATTCATATAACGAAGTATAACTGATTTCACACACACACACACACACACACACACATATATATATATATATATATTATATATATATACTGTATATATATCGCTGCTGGGAGAAAGGGCGCTGGTAACTGGTACAATACATGTACATACGCTACCAGGGTCTAAGCGATGACAGGCAGGGCAGCCGATCGAGACTACAAAGTCTACCCCAAAGCCAAATCAAAGTCCTTCAAAAGAAGCCATCGTGCTTGCCCCATACAAATGGGAAAAAAGCACGTTAAAAGAAGAAGATATTTGCTAAGAGTGTCACTACTCCACAGCCCTCAAGCTCCATTTTGCAAAACACATCTAGAAGAAGGCCAAGCCCACACACACACACACACACAGAGCAAAGGAGACGAGCCTTAAGCTGCTCATTTTTAAATTAAAATTTGACAATTGATTTGTCAGGGTTTTTGTACTGTCCCTCACTGAACCTCTCCTAAATCACCTGCTTTTGGGCTTCACCCTCTTTTATGACTCTTTCTGGCCGAAAACTCCTCTTTTCCAGGCAAGTACAGCATCCAGGACTTGACACATGAAATGCCCAAGGGTGTGTTTAATGGAATTCACGCACAAAGGATCGTTCGCACCTACACACTTGGAGCAGCAAACACCACAGAAAGAGAAAGAGAGGTCATATAAGGCCGGGTCAGGGGTCAACAAGCAGCAGACCAGCGACTGACCCAGTACAAAACACAAAGTGCTACTCTGTCCCCAAGCACACTGCCCTAACTTGGCTTGACTGATAACCTACCCATCCATGTGCGCCCTTAGTACCAGTCATAGAAGTCCCACTTGACCACATCCACGGATCTTCGCTCAAGGAACAAGGTACTGTCTGGTGGGAGGAGTGTTCGGTCAACTTAGCTTTTTCTCTTATCTCATACCGCCTCAATTTTCATTTGCATTTTCTAAAGACCCTAACAAATTGCCAGTGACCCATAATCAGTGTGTTAAAGTGTAAATTACTTGATTATATTTTGATGTCATCTTCTTCAGCCATCAGCTTTGGCTCATCCATTGATCGTTTTCCTTCCTCTGTATTGCAGAAAGGTTGTGTGTATCGCGCTGTAATCATCTGCCTTCCACTGAGCCCTACGTCCATCCATCAAGCAATCAAGAGTATATATCAGCCTTAATTCTTTACTGTAATGGCACTCAATTTTAACATTTGTATTAATTCACCTGAAAGGTGCCAAGAGCCCAGAGTATATGGCTCCCTGTAATTGATCTTCTGAGCATTGTAAATACATTTAATTAATTTAGACACATAATTTCTCTCAAGAGTCCTTCCCTTACTTGCTTTATTAGATCTCTTAATCTTACTTTGTACGTGTGTTTTGGTTCCCCAGTCAGATGTGTAACTGCCAAGGTAAGAGCTCCTAACTATCACTCACACACGTAAGAATATATATATATATATATATATATATATATATATATATATATATATATATATATATATATATATATATATATATATATATATATATATATATACTGTATATATATATATATATATATATATATATATATATATATATATATATATATACTGTATATATATATATATATATATATATATATATATATATATATATATATATATATATATATATATATATATATATATATATATATATATCCTGGTGGACTGGACTTGAATGTCAATCACTCACTTCGAGGCAATAACGCCCTAGTTCACCTGATCAAAGCAGACACGCATTCCAATATGTCATTCAATCATTGTCCCCCATTGGTATAGCCTCGACATTTCTCTAGCGATGAATGTTAATATTCATAATTCTAAATCCTGGAGATTTGGAGGCTTTGGCAGAGAATTAAAAACCTCACGCTTTGAAGTCGGTTTGTGAGGTGAAGTATCAGACATTTTTCTTCTCGTTTTTTCACGTTTTTGAGCTCTGAAGCGATGAATGGTAAAGGTGAGTTATAAAATTTTAACTTTCCCTAACAAGTAACTTTGGGAGAGCTACACATATTCCCTGTATTGAAAGATAGAGAGGGAGATACTAAAATCTCTATTGTTTATGGTAAATGCAAATACGTGATTCGATTAATTTCCTTTGCTTGTTTGTTTGTTTTTTACAGCTAAAGCCCGTGCGGACATACAGTTAACTTAATTCACAAAAAACACTTTAAGAGAAAGCCCATATTAAGCTTAACTGTTTGTTATCGAATAGTTGTAGACATTGGCTTAAGCACGACTATCTCTTATCCTTCATATCCTAAGTTTACTTATCCCTGAATCCTTCCACATACTCTTGGCTTTCATTGGTCGACATTGCCTAGCATCACCACGGCTACACAGGCGTAATTTCTCATATAGCTTAGGGTAACGCCAGAAGGCCAAATCCAATCAATCTTCAAAGGCGCTCACTCATTTGCGCATACATGACCCGTTTTCTCATTCAATCACGCTGCCAGGTTTGCCAGTATTCATTGCCCTTATTCGATGTAATGCTCATGAGCAAATACTCTCGAGTTCATTCGCTAATTTTATCTTTAAAGAAGAATTTATACTGCTACTCACTTACCTGTGTACTTTTTCAATTCAGCTGATGAGGAGGGTTGGTACAGTTATGAGTTCCTAGAAAATATTAGTTAAAGGGTTCTCGTAAGCTTGATACGTACGACAGTCGCACGCACTTCTGTCGCATTTAACTTAACCTTACACGCTATTTTTCGAAGGTCTAAAATATGATAATCTTTGTTACCAAGAGTTCCTGGACAAATTTCCTTAACATATTCCAATCCAAAAATTACCTTTGCATAAGAAGAGAAAAATTTTGATTACTAAATAAGGGATAAAACAAAGAGCCATCCTGCTGTCTAAATGAAGTTTTCATCTGGGATGAACAGACTAGGAGCTGACACAGACTTAAAAAGGTTAAGTGGGAGGTTTGATCATAATCATTTCTCTAGAAACTGCGCACAATTAACGTATAATTACAAAGATATTTAATACTATATTCGAAACAAATTATCACAAGTCTTAAGAAATTTACAGAAGCTAATAGAATTTTATCAGCTCGCTAATACGTTTGAAAAATTATGGCTATTTTTGTTGTCAACCAAACCATAATTATTTCGTTTGTTTACCGTTCCACGTTACAAACTAAACAGGCCATTCCTTAATATGCTCTTATGGAAGTGAGCTTTTAAAAATAATGAGGTTGTATGCTTCCAGAGGCTTTTCTAAAACTAATTCTTTATGATTTCGCAAAGCATAAAATCTATACGTATTCCCTTTCCAGAATATATTGACACATACCACAGGAAGGGTGAAGGTCTGTTGATGCTTTCGTGTGAAGGAACAATGGCTGAAACAGGATTTGCCGTCTGCCTCTGGAGTTAACAAAAGGGGAAGTAACATTTTACCTCGACCACAAAGGCAACAGTTGTTTGGAGCTACGGACTATGAAAGTACTCGTCGTACACATCTTTCTCTCTTCTGATATATACATACATACATACATGCATATATATATATATGTATATATATACATGCATACATACATATATATATATATATATATATATATATGTATATATATATATATATATATATATATATATATATATATATATATATATATATATATATATATATATATATATATATATATATATATATATATATAGTTTAACATCTCTCTGTTTCTCAGGCCTGGGTTACAAAAAGGCTTTAGATAGCAAGTTCCACTGGCATTTACATTTTCAGGAATAAGCATACGCCGGTCATGCAATTAATTGACCTAGTCTGTCAATTATTCGGACATGCTTTAGGGGAATGGTTCAATTTTGTCTCCACAAGCTCTAATAAAAATTCATCCATTATAAGCCTGGTAGAAAACGCTCGCTGACCAAGTTAGACCGAGTTAGTGAAGGTGCTGAGTTTACAAAGAATCCAGTGACTTTATTGATCTCAGTTCTAATACATGGCTGTAAGCAATGACACCTGAAGGAAGGAAAGCCCAGAGGATAATAGATATGATATCCACTATAAAATATTCACTGCAAAAGTATAAGTAATTTTTTTAAAGAAGATCCTACTCCGAGTTAATTCTATCCTGATTGGAGACCTATTAAAAGATTTTAAGCTAATATTAGTCTTGGCACAAATTATGGGTGGCGATGAACCCAGAGCAAAACTCAGATCATGGTTGTTAGTAGTTTCAGACCTTCTCATGATAACATTCCGATAGCTGTCCGCAACTAATTTGAAATTTTTGGAGTCATTATTGACTGGGAATCCACCATCGAGGCACATTTTCGATCAATCTCTTTTTTAAATGGGCAATCAATATTACCTGAAAAATTGTTTTACCGTTTTACTTTGCCGTACTTTGAATATCGCTCCCCGGTTTGGTCTTCAGCGGCTGACTCGCACCTTAAATCGTTGGGTAGGAACTCTGTTTCTGATGCGACCAAATCAAGTAGAAGAATCACTGAACTTTCAGAAGATCAAACTGGGGGCAACTGCTTTTTACTGAGCAGGCTCAGATGAGTCTTACTTCATTATTTGTTTGATCTTGTTTGTTTTTCTTTGATGTTTCTTTTAATTCGTTCATTCTCTACCTCTGTATTTCTTTATCCATATCAGATACACTGGGAGTCAAAGTCTCCAATGAAAGGAAAGAGAAAAAGTTATTTGTCAGCAGGTGCGTTGAAATCCCTTGAAGCTCATTTCAATTACTCATTTACTTATTTATATACTAACATCAATGGTCACTGATGCCTTATCCTTATCTAGTTACGCAACTGAAAATTTAAAGCTATAAGGCCCCCCTCAGAATACATAAAATAAAAACCATTGACATCTTTTTTAAAGTGATTTTTTTTTTCATTAGGTACACATGAAGTGTTTCATGCTCTTAGATCGAACATTTTGTATTTTAAACAGCGAATTTAGAAACTTTTCAAATAACGGGCAATGTCACGAATAAATGTGACCAAAATGCCAAATAAAGTAAAAACCACTAACATTCTATTTAATAAACTGGCAAATAAATGTAAAACCGCCAACATGATTATCATTAATTAAGTTAATAAAATTAAAACCAGTATCAGTAACCAGCAAAAAATGAGAACCTCTATATAATTATCATTCAAGCAAATAATAAAAAAAAAACTATCATTACGATCATTATCCAAGCAAATAAAATGAAAACAGGTAACGTTATCATCATTACCCAGGCAAATTAAATGAAAATCACTATCATTATCGTTATTGAAAAGTTAGTAAAATAAAAACCACTACCAGTAACCGGTAGATAATTAAGAGAATTCCTATCTTCACAATCCACATTTAAGTAAAAATAATTAAAAAACGACCTTTGTCATAATTATTCAAGCAAATGAACTGAAAGAACTATTATTATCATCATAATTTAGGAAAATTAAATGAAAAAAACTATCATTACCATCTTTACCTAGACAAGTAAGATGAACAAAGAGACGAATACCTGTGTTAAACTGATTTGGTACATCTACGATGTTTTATATTTCAGTAACTTGACGAGTTCTACCATCTGTAGGTACGACGAATATTGTCATTATCACCATTACCCAAACAGAATAAGGTGGATATCACTATCACCGTCATCATCAAATACGATTATGGCAATTAACCAGCGATTATAATAAAAAATCATCATTATCAACCAGATAAGATGGAAATCACAATCCTTAC
The DNA here is from genome assembly GCA_039081455.1 of Macrobrachium rosenbergii. Classification (NCBI taxonomy): domain Eukaryota; kingdom Metazoa; phylum Arthropoda; class Malacostraca; order Decapoda; family Palaemonidae; genus Macrobrachium; species Macrobrachium rosenbergii. The sequence goes on from JANJGK010000048.1 coordinate 6,793,133, forward strand.
CATCAATAACTAATTGAAAATCCCTATCCTTACCAGCAATAACCGGAGGTGAACGATGAACGCCAATGTCTTCATCATCTTTATTCAAACCACCCGCCTGTGCAATAAGACCGCATCAAATGAAATCGAACGCAATTCGGAACAATTCGTAAATCCCCCAGAGCGCGAGTAAAGCAAGTGCAGAGATGTACAACAGAAGGAACATCACTTCTCTTCATCAAGAGAAACGGCTGCTATCAGAGGCTTCTGTTGGCAATATCCGAAATAGTGTACGCTATCTATTTCCTCGTTCAGTGCATTACTGCTAACGATGCTTAGGCGTAGACATTTTGAAGGCATTGGAATGTGAGAAAAGGACTCACAAACTTCGCATTTACATAGAAAAAAAAGGCTTTGTATATAATCTAAATGCTACTGCCTTTTAAGATTGACTCACTTTTTGTTGTTACATAATTCTTATTGTGATCACCACTTTCAAACATGACCTATGTTGTCAATCCTCGGGTTACATCATGACCCTACCTTAAACTTGAGTTGACGTTCTGGTGTTGTAAAGTACTGGTTATTGGCTACTAACTCGCTTAAGTCTTCTTTGGTACCCTTTTCTCGTATCGTCACGTATGGGTAACATTTTTGGTGGAAGGAAGGGGTTTTGGCTTGTTCGATGAGAATAATAATATGCACATAAGCAATATATATATATATATATATATATATATATATATATATATATATATATATATATATATATATATATATATATATATATATACTGTATATATATATATATATACACGTATATATGTGTATATGTATGCGTGTAATATTTACAATTCTCAGTTACACTTGGGGATAAGAGTATTAAAAATCCACGGTTATATTATCGATGTATTATCTGAAAGCTTTAAGTATCAGTGCCTCTTCTGGGTAAGAACGATTAATAAGATATGAGTGTATTCTCACTGATAAAATAAAAGAAGATTCACAACAAGCACACAATAAGAATTATGTAACGATCAAAGGGTGGGTCAATCTTAAAAGTTAGAAGAACTAATCGCCAGGTAATTGAATCCCAGGAACCTGCTCTCCTGATGTTCGAAGTTTCTATGCTGTACATGATGTTCTCTATCAGTACCAGCTTGATGACTGTGATCTATTGCAAACACAGTAATCTTACTAATGATTTAATCTTCTTGGTAAAAAGATTTATTATTCATCAAAGCGTCAGAGTGAGAAATCTTGCTCCTTCAAATAGCCTTGTGTACTGTTTTGGTATTAGTTCCTCGTTGGGAGAGTGGGTTCCGTTCTCAGCTAGCACTCTGCTGGCCGCGAGTTCGAATCTCCGACCGACCAATGAAGAACAAGAGGAATTTATTTCTGATGATAGAAATTCATTTCTCGCTATAATGTGGTTCGGATTCCACAATAAGCTGTAGGTCCCGTTGCTAGGTAACCAGTCGGTTCTTAGCCACGTTAAAAGAAATCTAATCCTTCGGGCCAGCCCTAGGAGAGCTGTTAATCAGCTCAGTGGTCTGGTTAAACTAAGATATACTTAACTTTTTGGTTTGGTATTATTTAAGTCGACGCGGTGGTCGAGATCATAAGTATGCCTGGCTGCACTGCTGTTTCGGAGGTCTGTAGAGCAAATTGGCCAGTGTTTTTTCCAGTCATACTTGCAGTCCTTTACCTGTCCCCCATCGTAATTTTTTCCACAAATATAGATACTCCCTTTCCTCTGTGTTACTCACACCTTTGACTTAGTTTTTGGTTGATAGATTTGCTGAACTTACAAGTAATTCCAAAGTTTCTAATTTTGTGTTTTATCATTTCGTGAACACTGAAAAGATTTGGAGAGAATGGCGAAGCGAACATCCTGGTTGGATGTCTATTTTAACCAAAGGAGAATACAATCTTTTTCTTGCAGTACTAAGTGTCACTAATATGGAGAAATTCGGATAACCTAATATTTACGAAGTTTCAAAGAGGCCTTTAAATTCTGCAATGACTTGCCCTTGGTCACATATTTAATATGTCACGCTAAATAAATTCTAACAGAATTTGGATGGAGGGAAAATAAAAATTGTCTATGTAGTTGTTTGTGTTTGTCCACCAATGGTAAATGTCAAAAAGAATTCCATTAATACTGTGATTCACTAGAGCATCTAAAAATTTTAATTTGTCCTTCGCCTCAAACTCTAATAAATTTAATGGATGGAATGAAATTATTCAAAATACTTGAAAAGTGTTCAAAACACTCTTCGACAAGGTGATAAATTACAAAAGTGTTACCCACATACCTCACCCAGAAGCTGCCGCCCTCGTTGAAATAATTGAATGTTACAAGTTCTAGGACTGCAGCAGGAAAACCAGTTCAGTAAGCAATATAGAAAAGTGAAAGATAAAATATCTATGAGAAAACATCAGAGAAAACTAATAAGATATGTACTATATATATATACATGTATATATGAGTGTGTGTAAAGAATGGAATTTTTGTTACTAAGTATACTGTGTGCTACGTATGCATGCAAATATACAAAGCAAATTTTCTACATAATTGAGAAGTTTAAGTTCTTTCTTCACATTCCACTGCCTTCAAAATATCTACGCCTAAGTGTCGTTAGCAGTAATGCACTGAACGAGGAAATAGATAGCGTTCACTATTTCGGATATTGCTAACAGAAGCAGCTGATAGCAGCCGTTTCTCTTGATGAAGAGAAGTGATGTTCCTTCTGTTGTACATCTGTGCACTTGCTTTACTCGCGCTCTGGGGGATTTGCGAATTGTTCCGAATTGCGTTCGATTTCATTTGATGCGGTCTTATTGCCACAGGCGGGTGGTCCGAATAAAGATGATGATGACATTGGTGTTCATCGTGCACTTCCGGTTATTGCTGGTAAGGATATGGATTTTCAATTAGTTATTGTTGGTAAGGTTTGTGATTTCCACCTTACCTGGTTGATAATGATAGCGACAGTGATATTCACCTTGATACTTGGTCAGCAACCCCAATCAGTGAAACAAAACTTCTGAAAGGCATGGGTTGGAGCAGCCCCGACTACTCTAAAAACATTAGAAATAACCGAATAGGCAAATAAAACGACAAATCAATAAACTGATAAGTAAAGCCAACCCTGAGAAGACGGGAAAAACAGCTAAATAAAAATCAATAATGTCATGAAGAGTCGAAACCAATTTCCTTCCCTTAACTTTTAGCAGCAAGCCTTTGAATCATAATCTTGGAAGAACCATTTTAATGGCCGTCGGGAAACTTGGTCGTTATTTTTTTTTTTTACCATTTTCTCAGAAAACTATCTCCTTTCCTTAGAAAATGCATCTGATTTACTCTCTTATTTTCTACGGGGTTTTGTACACGAAGGTAGAAAAAAAAAAAACACACACACAGGCATTCATATGTAAAAATATTCCCAGAGTCTAAGCCATTAAAACTTTCAGATCCCATGTGGTAAAAAGACTACCGGGTAAACATTTCCTTTAAAATCACACAGATATACTTATATCAGACGGGAAAGACGAACCAAGAGAGAGAGAGAGAGAGAGAGAGAGAGAGAGAGAGAGAGAGAGAGAGAGAGAGAGATATGCCTTCTGGTAGGAAAAAAGAAGACCGGGTCTCTTGTGTAAACAAAGTTCGCAACCCAAATGGAAATCGGTTGTATAAGAGAACTGGAGACAAAAAAAAAAAAAAAAAAAGACACAAAGGTAGTTTTATTCATGCTTTGAACATCCTCTTAAATTACAAGGAATTATTACCCCATTCACGCCAGCGCGTCAACCTAAATGATGCGCACAAGAGGCAAAGACATAAAAAGAGAGAGAGAGAGAGAGAGAGAGAGAGAGAGAGAGAGAGAGAGAGAGTGAGAGAGAGAGAGAGAGAGAGAGATAACAAACACAAACATGCCTTCATTTCCGCCATGGACAGCCTCCATGATCGCTCATTATCACCCATTCAGAGCAACACGTCAACATGAGCGACGGGGGGAAAAATCCGGCAGCGGGGAAAAAAACAAACACGCGATCGTTCATTGCACGAAAATCAAATATCACCGCTAATTAATCCCTCGCGAAAGGATCATTAAGCGAGATTAATTTACAAACTAAACCGCACAAAGCCTAACGACGTCATTTAACAACATGGCTGCGAAATGGGAATTAAATTTGCGACTCATAAACACATATCGCCCTGTTATTTGGATTGAATGAGTGGGGGTAATCAGCCGGCCTGCATTTGGGAGTCGGGTAGGCCAGGGGCTTTCGACCGTCGGAGGGTTGGTGTGCTATGGGTGGGGTAGGAATAGAGGGTAGGGGTGGGGATATTATGGTGAGTCGATGGATATTTGGGACGGGGTGTTATGTAATGGAGAGCTGTGAATATAATTCTATATGAGGTGAGGATATTAAAGGAAATCCATGGATAATACAATGGCTGGAAACGGGAGTATGGAGTGAGGATAATAGAGTCAGCGGATGGAATGGGGTGGTTAGCGGATATTAATGAAAGTCAAGGAACATAACGGTATGGCTTGATGAAGCAACAGATTCGATGGACTTGACGGTTGGCGGAGAAAATATAATAGAGTTGGTGGATATACTGGTTTGAGGAGAGGATATGATTGAGTCCTGGTGGATAAAATGGGGTTAAGAAATTTAGGAAATGTCAGTAGATCCTATGGGATGGAAATAGGGATATTATGGCGATATTTTTTACTGTTACCAGTACCTACAATGCATCCAAACTTCTTTTAGCAACGTGCTTTGTTACTAACTTATTTCCATAGATTACTTTGCTTAACAGAGTCATTAATCCTGAGCTTGTAGAAAACAAACCCGTAACGTCTTGCATAGGATTCCCTCACGACCCTTGTTTGGCAAAATCAACCTGGTTTTCTTGCTTGGCTCCCTGGCTAATTCCTTTCCTCTGTCTTGTAAGATATGAGTTGCGTTCTTTACTACTTGAATTTCATTTCGCTTTCTCACTGTTTTCGCTCTCTTTTTTCTGATTTTCAGTTACCTCAAACATTTCAGGACTTCTAAAGTTATTCATTTCCTTCTGAGGTGTTTTTTAAGAAACTGGGAAGAGCTAATTTTCCTTGACAGGACGTAAACCTGACGAAATTCATATTTACAGAGTGCACCTGAAAATGAGGATGATTATATATATATATATATATATATATATATATATATATATATATATATATATATATATATATATATATATAAAGGATGTTGAAGAGAATGAAAGAATAAGTTGAGGCTGTCCAGATGATTGTTGCTTACCTAGCACATGTACTGTAAGAACTGGAAGGGTGAGAAATGAGGGGATGAGGAAGCGTAGATGAAAAGATGAAAGGACCGACTTCAGAGCTTTCAAATAGTTCCATAACTTAGAAATATTGGATGACTAAAGTGTGAAATAACTCTGAAGTGAAAGGAGGACCAGGTTGGATGTGAATGGATTACTTGTGCGTGGGGGATCGACACGCTGTTGATAAACCTTCTTCGTAGGGGCTAAAATCATGGAATTCTTCTGCACCGCGGCTTATTCCACGATTCAGTTGTTAAATTTTGAATGTCGTAATGTGGTTGTGAGCACTGCCTTGCTCTCACTTCAGAGCCACACATTGTTATGGGACAGTTATATATACAGTATATATATTATATTACAATGAGGGCCCGGGAAGCACACCAACAGATCAAAGATGACATTTATTCGGTTGCAACGTTTCGAAGCCAACCAGCAGGCCTCTTTATCAAACTACAAAGGCAAATAATGCCTATTTAGTACAATACAATTAAATGACATATATAAAATATACAGTATAAGTTACAATAAAGCAAAAAACAGCAAAAAAAAAAAAGAGTAAGGCCCAACCGTTGAGTGTGGGATGCCTACAAAATATGTTAACCGTTTTGCTCTCTGCAAGGCTTTTTGGAGCATGGTGGCAGCACCCAAGCCCATGACGACCCTGGCTGGAACCCGACATAGTAAAATATCTATCAGTTACACAAGTCACTGCAGGGAACTAGCCCATATCATCACGCCTAACTACGCTTTAAGAGCTCCCTGGCAAACTTCGAGTGTTTGGCAATGAGAGGTTGATTACAATTGCATATATATAGATATATATATATATATATATATATATATATATATATATATATATATATACACACACACACACACACACACATATATATATATATATATATATATATATATATATATATATATATATATATATATATGCAAGAATAACGTATGCGTGCACTGTACACATTCGTAAACAGTACAAGGAACTGGCGTGATTTTCTTTTCATTTCTTAATTAATCCATTCATGAAGAGAGAGAGAGAGAGAGAGAGAGAGAGAGAGAGAGAGAGAGAGAGAGAGAGAGAGAGAGAGAATTTTTTTAATCCTGTGCAATCTTCTGTCCTTTCCCCTCGAGAAATGTAAAACATTCATATTTCTTTGGACTCTGTCTATTACAACAGCCGAAATATGGCAACGGGTCCTTTTAATGACCCATTGAAGGCGGTCGCACGAATGTGTGTGAAAGAAAAACACCACATATGGTTAAAGCATGCCGTAAAAATGCGTTTTAAGGACTCTTTCGGAACGCTAAGGGGCCTTTGAAATTCAAAAGTCGGCGAGACTTCCCGGAAATGTTGACTTTTAGCCGTGCGACGGAAATTATGAAAATTCTTGTCATTGCTGTAATTAGGTCGTAAACGAAATCCATTTTTTTTTTTGTCGTCGTTCTGTTTTTGAGCCAACTCTCGGAATCTAGTACAGTAGTTACATAGGTTAACCTCTTCACGCTGGAAGCTGGACTTGATAAACATGTTTCTATTCTCTATGTGCACAGTAAGCATTACTAAAGGGAGTTTACAATGTTACTTCGCCCCCTAGCTGTACACTCTTTTTTAAGCTTTTTATTTCCTCTTCCTTTCTTCAATCTCGCAATCCAACGACTCAAACTTCCCCCTTTTCACTGTCTTAGGCGCTGAATAGCCGAGAGTGTTCCAGCAACTGGCTTGACACCCTTAATTTCATAAATCAACAAACTATCTTTGTGCTTTATTAACATTAAGCGCCCGGAAAATTATTCTAAATCTGTCAAGGCGGAAGCTAAAATGGTCCCAGCCTCCAGCTGCCTTGACTGATCTCGCCGCTAAAAGAGGTGATTCCACGTAAAGGGCGCCTGGATAGACCATGGAAACTACCAGTCTCCATAGCGCTTGCCTAAGCGTCCGTTCCATTGACCACAGAGTGACAAAGTTGATTTTGAAGTCACAATTACCAACATTATGAGAAGCACTTCTAAACAGAGCTATGATAGTTCAGTGAACATTAACTTCAAAGTACGGATCGAAGGTTTCCCCTCCTTAATACCGTGATTATTTGCCATAAGAAATTATATCTTTATGTGGGTACGTTTGAAATGTAAACGGACAGAGCTAATTTCAGCTCGACACCACCGGGCCTGTGCAACTGCTTTCAGAGGAGCAACTTCCTTCACGGTGTAAAATTCGAGTGATTAGGGAGCCAGCTGTTTTCGTTCGGATTATTTTCATTATTTTCCACAGCAAAATTGACTTCTGCAATAATTAGCAAAGTTACTGAGCAAAACTCTTCTTATATGGCATGGTGGTGAAGGAAAAAAAAAGCCCTGTTGGCGCCGTTTGTTGATCGACAACTTTGATATGAACGTTTAAAAGGTCATTACTTCAAAGTGCTTATATCAATGACTTATATAATGCTGAAGATGAAAATGTCAATGAATACAGTCAATTTTTACATCTTGGTATTTTGACCTGCCACGTGACCTAGCGGTCCTCTTGACTAAGTTCTAAGACCTTTGGACATCTCAGATACTGGGGATTGGATTAGCTTGAAATCTGACGCACGTTTTACTCGGCCGAAACGTGTAAAAAACTACATATTTGGAATTTCAGTTGGTATGCAAATTTGATCACAGGTGACCGATGAAATTCCATTAATTTTCATTGGTCACTTGACGATTTGCCAAAGTCGATGAATTCAAAACACCAAAAATCACCATCTAACCCAACCTAATCATCGACTCATCATGAATCTGGCACATGCATTCTCCAGCTAACGCCTCAAAATTGCATATTTTGATTCTCAATCTGTATGCAAATTAGGTCAGAGAGGGGCAATCAGATTGGCAGAAATGTTCAGATGTGGTGCTTTTGCAAATTTCCTTTCTAAACAACGCACAGGTTTCCCACGACCTCGATTTCACGTGACCGCTGGACCCGGATGCACTGTGGCGACCAGCAATCGGTTTGAACTTGAGAGCCTAATTTTCATTTTGCTAGGACACTGCAAAATGCTCAAGGGCAACAAATACAAGATGTCTGGTCGCTTGACCTCGATGTTATCGTTATTGTTATTTCATTCTGGTGGAAAAAATGAAAAGGCAGAGATAAAAGATCAGAGCAAAGCGAGAAAGGTGGAGATCTATCTAGTAAAATATAGCTGAAACAGCAACATATGAATAAACGACAATATCAAAAATAATTAAGTGCGACGAAAGTAAGCAAATCAAATGGAGGAAAGTGGCCCCGAGTGGGGGAGGAGCGAACAGGTGACGATGATCATGGAGGCATGTTTCATCAACTCCTTCAAGGTTAAACCCTGCTCCTTCTGCTCCCACCACCTTTTCACTGTTTACTTTGGGCCGAGCTTCGGAAAAGGAATTGGGCTGTCCATTCAGTTGGCCTTTGTTTAAAAATATATATATATATATATATATATATATATATATATATATATATATCTATATATATATATATATATATATATATATATATATATATATATATATATATATATATATATATACATACATACATACATACATACATACATACATACATAAGCATATCTGTAGGCACGTACTACTTTCTTGATTGAATCATATGTGAGTAATTACAAGTTAAACTAGTAAAACTCGACAAATTTATATTACAGTAACTGAATTGTAAAAGACGCTGAAAGTAATTACATTGTTGGAAAATATAAAAACTGAAAGTGAAAATAAGCTGAAGCGCAAGTATCTATTTTTTTTAAACAAATATAAAACTATTCTTTAAACTCGCAGATGACTAATAGTAGCTTATTTTTCTGAAAGACTCTTTCTAACATCGAAACGAATCTCTCGAAAACATTAGTTAAAATACAGCGCTACTGTGCTGTGAATTGCTTGCGAGTAATTATCAGCGTTACTCAAGCACTACTTTGTTATATCATCTAAACGCTGATGAATATTCTGTGAAGAAACAAATTTCCTCGTTGATTACTTTCTAAATAACATGTACGTTGTTGCTGTTTGCCTCTGTGAATCATACACGCGCGTGTACACACATACTAATATATATATATATATATATATATATATATATATATATATATATATATATATATATATATATATATATATATATATATATACATATACATATATATATATATATATATATATACATACATACATACATACATATATATATATATATATATATATATATATATATATATATATATATATATATATATTTATACAGAAATAAACCCTTTCTAACCACATGCTTTTGATGGAAGGTGTTTTGACCTTTCAGTATAGTAACCAGCAAACTGCGTTGTAAGTACGCTGTGATAAAATTGCGGTTATACTCTTTGCATGAAATAATATGCGGCTGCGTACTGTGATGAAATTTCAGGAATGTTTTTGAGAACATGTCATATTTCTCCATATACATAAACATACACACACACACATATATATTATATAAATATATATTATATAAATATATATATATATATATATATATATATATATATATATATATATATATATATATTTATGTGTGTATGTTTATGTATATGGAGAAATATGATATATGTTCTCAAAAACATTCCTGAAATTTCATTACAGTACGCAGCTGCATATTACTTCATGCAAAGAGCATATCCGCAATTTTATCACAGCGTAATTACAACGCAGTTTGCCGGTTACTATACTAAAATGTCAAAACACCTTCCATCAAAAACATGTGGTTAGAGAGGGTTTATTTCTGTAAATTAAATGACAGCATCATTTAATATACAGAAACTGCAAATAATCACTGAATTATAAAATAACCAAATGCAATTCGCAAGAAGGATGATGCCGGTAATCATGGACCGACATAATCATGAGCAACGCCACACAATTTATTTTTTTCAGCAGAATCCGTTTTAGTTTTGGGCACGTTTGCAGAAATCCTCAAAAATGCACCAGTACTGTTACCAATCGTGTAAAAGTTACAAACTTTCACACAAAAATTCGTATCATTATTTATAGATAAACGCGACCCTAAGCGTTGCATACGAAACAAATACATTAAAAGCAAAAATGTGAACATATAACAGTTTACCCTGTTGGAGATTCAGTTTGAAATACAGTTCGTGGAAACAGAAAATGTAACAGTAAACGTAATGTTACGCATAAAATATCTGCTTTGTACAGACACTGGTAAATTCATTTTCCAAAGTAAACCAGACCTTGTTTTCAGAAGAAATAATTCGCTAACAGTCCATCAATTTGTCTGCCAGGCTAACGATCTCTCTTTCATCTGCACATATACAAAGACAAGGAAGAGTACGCGAACGTGTTTATGTGTGTATCTGGTTATGTGCGAATGAGAGACAGACAGACTGATACTATTGTAGCAATTATTTCACCTGAAAACAGGATTTTGAAAATTAATTTGCCAGCGTCTTTAAAAAGCAAATATTGTCTGTATAACTATATATATATATATATATATATATATATATATATATATATATATATATATATATATATATATATATATATGTATGTATATATATATTTCAGCATTTCCCGTTATAAATTTATTTATTTCCACTACCAACGTTTCGGGATCCAAATCCCATCTTCAGGGCTAAAACAGGCAAAATGAGAATTCATACATCAAGAGTCAGACTAAAATGGAACCCAGTAGTAAATCAATCTTTTAAAAAAAACATTGAGTACATCAATGAGCTTTAAATTTGAATTGAAAGCAAAATGGCACGTAATGAAACGCGAAATTAACATTAAAGAACAAAGCTACTAAGCATATTGGCACCAACCTTCAGGAGAGAAAAAAAAAAGAAATAGGAACAACAAAAAAGCACAAATGAACTTTTGAGAAAATTACACTATTCCCAAAGACAGAAGAAAAAAAGTATTAATATTAATCCTATTAAGTAAAGAATTTCTGCATATGTTCGCAACAAGTGAAATACAAAAACATCAAGACGAGAACTCACAGGCACAGAGGCTACGTAAAAGACTGAATAAATTATTTTTTGACACGGAAGGCAAACACAGAGAGGCGAGAAGTGAAGAATGGACGAATGGTCTATTAAGCAATGTTTAATAGTTATTATTATTATTGAAATAGTTTTACCAGACCACTGAGCTGATTATCAGCCCTCGTAGGGCTGGCCCGAAGGATTTGTTTATATATATATATACATATATATATATATATATATATATATACATATATATATATATATATATATATATATATATATATATATATGATATCTTGTCAATTAAATAGAAATTTGTCAAAACTTCATAAATGTATTGACTGCAAATGTTGAAGTTTTCGAGAAATTTTAGTGATGGATGGATTTCCAAAACTTGATGCTTGGTGCTGATATATACTTTGGATATTCTCACAGTTAATGTTTAATAGTACAGCAGTTGCAAGGTTGTTGAGCGTTGGTGATAACTGTTTAATTGAGAGGGACCCGAGAATGGCCAATGACCGGTTATCTACTGCTTGAGATAGGATTCTAAAATCACTGTACAGAATATTGTGCTACATTTTACTGAATGGCTGCGTATTGCAGATAATTCCTTCCTGGATAAAACAAATCCTGTCTGGTGACTGACACCCCGATGACAATCGATGCGAACCTTCAACAGCCGACGGGAATTACCCACATAGGTTCCCAAATTACATTAGGGACAAGTAAATAAATATTCTGTTGAAGGTCGCAACAATTCCGGTATGGTGTCTTTGCAATGGAAAAGTCTTCTGATTTTTAAGAGGTTCTTGAAAATAAAATTAAATTTAACGTATGGATACATACTGCTAAGTACGACAGTGAGTTCTCGTTTTGCATGTTCGTATGTCGACAAAAAAGGCAAACATATATACAAATCTCTTCTAGGTACATTAAAAAAAAGTATGTCTTGGGCTTAACAATGTCAATGAAAAACTCTTTTAAGATTTTTTCAAATAGGTGGGATGGATAACAATTTGTACTAGATTTTTTGCAAGAAAATTACTTAATGAAATTTTACCCAATTGCATGATAAATTATAGACCTTATATAATAAAATCTTATATGCATTAAGTTTAAAACCACCGGGCAAAAGCTAAAAAAATTGGTACCCAAACCGGAAAAATTCCTCTTCCTGAAAACACCCGTTAAAAATTAATCATCACACCGCGAAATTGTTATTTCTAAAAATGGCAGGTAGTTTTCCGATTCCAAGTCCATAGTAAATCTAAATCTCGTCTTGATGTTTTTGCATTTTACTTGTTGTAAGTATATACGGAAATGTTTTGCTTAATAGGATTAATGTCAATCCTTTTTTTCTTCTCTCTCAGAGAATCGTGTAATTTTCTCAAAAGTTCACTTGTGGTTTTTTCTTGTTATTTTTCCGGTTTTTTCTCTCCTGAAAGTTGGTGTCGATATGCTTAATAGCTTTGTTCTTTAATGTTAATTTCGTGTTTCATTACATGCCATTTTGCTTTTATTTTAAATCTAAAACTCATTAATTTACTCATTATTTTTTTTTAAACAATGATTTACTATTGTGCTCCATTTTAGTCTGACTCCTGATGTATGGATTTTCATTTTCTCTCGGTTTTTATCCCTGAAGATGGGATTTGTATCTCGAAACGTTGGTAATGGGAATAAATATATTTATAGCTGGAAATGGTGAAGTTTCTGACGGCCATACTACTCCTATTAAAGATTCGACTTTCTGGAAGCGACAATGCCCCTCATTATATACATATATATATATATATATATATATATATATATATATATATATATATATATATATATACATATATATATATATATATATATATATATATATATATATATATATATATATCTATATATATTGTGTATATATATGCATATATACATATACACACACATATATGTATAAAGTTTGCAAAGTACTGTAATTCTGTTACTGTCCAAAATTATAATTGAATTATTTTCGACCTCAGAATTGCCAGTGCTTGATTTCGTAAACTCCGGAGGATCATGACTGTAGACTTTATCAAGTGGTTTAAAAATAGGCCTATACACGAAAGTGACATTGTAATATATATATATATATATATATATATATATATATATATATATATATATATATATATATAGAACATCTTTCTCAACCCTTCTATAATACTCCTAACCTCCTTAAATCCAAAACGAAGAACAAGTCGTTTACGTGAGAATAAGGGCAAGAGAGAGAGAGAGAGAGAGAGAGAGAGAGAGAGAGAGAGAGAGAGAGAGAGAGAGAGAGAGAGAGAGAGAGAGAGAGAGAGAGGTGTTTGCTCAGGCTCCAGTGAGACAAAGACGCCTTTCCAATTACGTTACGGGACTTTACGCTGCATATTCGTCTTTATTATTCGAACGGTAAACAAGCGTGACTCTTGGTAACGTCATAAAAAATTCACGTGTATTCTAGAGGATGGATTCAAGGATTACAAAATGTTAGTGTCTCAGATATACTGGCTATAATCCGTGAGCTTAAGAGGAAGTTAAACTTCTAAGCAATTACACAGGCATAAGCTTTCAGACTTACGCACACACACTCACATATACAGTATACATACATACATACACACACACACACACATATATATATATATATATATATATATATATAATATATATACAAATTTGTATATATATACATATAAATATTTTTTTATCCATCTTCAAGGGACACAATGAGCTACTGTGAAATTCCACGATTCATGCCTTTCCTCTTCTTTCGCTTCCACTAGTTTTCACTTACATCCAGTCTTCGTCTCATACTTATCATCCTAGTAGGTCTGGGCCTTCCATCTCTTCTGGCGCCCACAGGAGCCGAGATAACGCGCCGGTTTGATGCAGAGGACATGACTAACTCATCTCTTTCTCATCCTGGTAACTGCATCTAAACTTTTGTGATTTCCTTTATTATTACTTCTAACTCAGTAGAAATGCAGAGGAGTTGTGCACGTTGGGCCTATTTCCGAGGGTCCTTCCCTGCTTAAAAGCTGAACAAAAGCATATTTCAACAGGGTTGCTTCCTAAGCTATCCCAAGCCACTCTGGCTGGGCCTGTCCGGCGTATGGGCACCCCTTTGGCCACTTCCACAGGTGACATTGAGCGTCCATATTCGTTAGTAATACCTCTAACTCCATCCAGTAATCTAACTCTCATGTATATATATATATATATATATATATATATATATATATATATATATATATATATATATATATATATATATATATATACACGCCTTCGTCTATCTATCCATATATCTATCTATCTATCTATATATATATATATATATATATATATATATATATATATATATATATATATATATGTATGTATATATATATATACAGTATATATTTATTTGTGTGTGTGTTGAGTGCCTGACAGATTGATTTAATATTAAACTGTCTTGTGTCACAACAAAAAACTTATCGACAGAGAATATGTTTGTAAAATCAGTTTTTGTTTTTTCGTGAAAGCTATAAAATGATAACAAAAATAAAATTCATAAGTTACTGAACTAACTGAAATCATAAAAGCTTAATATCATAAAAGCTCTTATGACAGTAGCCGATACTTTGACTTAAGTCTACCATTACAGACAATTGATATTTCGTTAAGGAGTCCAGCTCCTTCTTAAATTTAAACTTGAAAAAAAAAAAAAAAAAATTACAATTTGCCTCCTCTCCGAGTATTCTAAAGAGGAGGTAACTGCCGCCGTCATCCCGACATTTAGAGCGGAAATATCTTACGTCGACAAACTTTGGAACATTCTACCAGAAAGTGTCGCACAGTCAACGGGATCAAACAATCATCACGGACGGCTGGGGTTGATCGGATTGGATTGGATATAGAATTTAGGCCAAAGGCCAAGCACTGGGACCTATGAGGTCATTCAGCGCTAAAACAGAAATTGACAGTAAAAAGTCTGAAAGGTGTAACAGGAGGTAAACCTCGCAGTTGCACTATGAAACAATTGTTAGGAGGTGGTGGAAAGTCAGATGGAAGAGAGAGAATATGAAAGGAGGTACAGTAAAAGAAATGAAAGTGGTTGCAGCTAGGGACCGAAGGCAGGCTGCAAAGAACCTCAAGTAATGCCTACAGTGCACCGCATGAGGTGCACTGACGGCACTACCACCATACGGGGTTGGAGATGACTGGGAGTGATGGCTTGGTCATTTCCAACATTTTCTGGCTACTGCCAACAACATTCCCATGAGATTTGCCAAGACTAGTTTCCTTTCATCCGGATTGCTGGGAAAAGGTCTCTAAAGGGCAAAGGAGTCAGTCTTTTTATGGCATTTGGAGCAATACTCTTCGCCAAACTGTTCGGTCTTTTATTGCCTCTTAGTTCCTCGTTGGACGAGTCGGTAGAGTTATCGGCTAGCACTCTGCTAGGCCCGAGTTCGAGTCTCCGGCCGGCCAGTGAAGAATTAGAGGAATTTATTTCTGGTGATAGAAATTTATTTCTCGCTATAATGTGGTTCGGATTCCACAATAAGCTGTAGGTCCCGTTGCTAGGTAACCAATTGGTTCTTAGCCAAGTAAAATAAGTCTAATCCTTCGGGCCAGCCCTAGGAGAGCTGTTAATCAGCTCAGTGGTCTGGTTAAATTAAGGTATACGTAACTTAACTTTATTGCCTCTTATACCTATGAGAGCTGATACTCAGAAACAGTTCATTTCTACGTCACGAGGACTAACTGAAAATAACCATACTAAAATCTAAAAGACACCTGAAGGCTTGGTATTAAACCTTCCCGGAGAATACAGTACGGTCAAGTAGTCACTAAAAATTATAGTTTTTCTTGCCAGGAGTGAAAATTTCCTTTAAAACTATTAATAGTTTAAACAGTTCTAAAGTAAAAAAAATATGACACACTGCACAAAGAGACACTGCGCTCATTATATGGGAAAATACCTCCAAAGCGAATGCGAGCATCAAATTTTGTAATATATATATATATATATATATATATATATATATATATATATATATATATATATATATATAATCATGAAGCTACAAATGTTTAATATCCAATTCACGCTACTTCGGGAATATCCCCGCTGGAGAATTATCACCAAAGGGGAATTATAAGTGAGAAATGGATCGGTACCGCCGGGTCTCGATCCCTCAGCACAGTACCTTCCAACGACTCCAGTCGGTGTGATAAAAATTTCATATATATATATATATATATATATATATATATATATATATATATATATATATATATATGTGTGTGTGTGTGTGTGTGTGTGTGTGTGTGTGTGTGTGTGTGTGTGTGTGCATCTAGATAAAACAGTACCAGAAACGACATAATATAAAAGATAAACTGATATAGATAGCGAGTGGTAATGAAGAATAAAGATCACAGATTGCAGGGAGCAAAACTAAGAATCCTTGTATCTGGATAACTCTAAATATCAGAGCATGCTTAATAATAATAATACGGCTAGCATAGAGGAAAACATCTGAGAAACGTGAGGCGGTTTGATGACAGAGCCCTCCGGGATCGTTGGACAGGAATAGCAATGGGGCGAGATGCCACATTCAGTAATTAAGAGATTGATGGGGGAGTGGAGAGAGGCGTGTGCTATTTAGTCTAGAGAGAGAGAGAGAGAGAGAGAGAGAGAGAGAGAGAGAGAGAGAGAGAGAGAGAGAGCATCAGCGAGCTTGTACTGTGATATCTCAATCTTTGAAGTCCTCAGCGTAAATTGAACTGAAATGGGAGCTTAGGAGGTTTCTCTCACTCTCTCTTATCAATTCCATTTCCAACAATATGTTGGGTCTCTTCACTTCATAATATTTAATGTGTAATTGCCGTTAGGGTGCACTTGGAAAATCCAATGCTCCAGATCTATGTATGTAAACAGTCTCTTAAAATGCTCACTGATCAACGTCGTAACACACTGAGATTAAATCACAACAATTTGAATTAAATCATCTACTTCAGATGACAAAGAACAACCAACATGAAACTCCGAGTGATATAGCGTTAAAAATAGAAGAAAGTCAACCGACTTCTATCATTTTCATTTGCAAAATGTTTTATTGATAACGGTATATCTTTCAAGTCAGTGGACAAGTTTTAAAAACGTTCACCGACTTGCGTGAGTGCTTCAGAAAAGTAAAAACAAATGTTTTCTTTTCTCGTGGTCTGAGCTGAGCGTTTTGCATTTAAAGTAACATCTATTGAATAACAACAATTTTCATTGTACGTTGTCGTTTACTGGATATACGTGAAATCACACAAGCGGTGCTCCAAGCTTTCTAAGTCTGCACTTTGGCTATACCGATAAGAATACGGCCATATGGGGTCTATGCATTCTTACTGTGTTGCTTATTTTTCTATGAATAATGATAATAATGATCTACAAAGTTGCAACACAATGACTTGTGGTTAGAACTGGTCACATATAGTTCTAATTATCATTAAACACAAAGACCTTCTTTAATTTTCTACTTCCGATTACGTTTCGAGTTGTTTTCCACAAAAAGCCTCGAAATCCCTAAGGAACATTGGATACAATACAGAGGACGATGGTTATTCGATTACGTCACCAAGGGGGAATACGAAATGATCTCGGCTCGCATGTACTGTGCAAGAACCTATGGAATTCTACAATTTCCCTTGAAAGAAATTCATTCATTTATTTTCATGGGGATTTCGAAGTTTGATAGCGAAACCTAACAAGAAAAACTAAATAAATGCAGGTCAATGCAGTTATTACAATACTTATACAAACAAGCCAACTCTGTCCATACGCGCACAAGCACCAAACAAGCGCTCTAGAATGAGCAGGTAACCCATCCGGAAAGGACAGCAAATAACAAATTGTATTTACATGGGTAGTGAACGCACGAGGCAGCATGGCTGTTTGAGTTCTTGAACTCGCTATGCAAACACGCCCGGTTTTGGAATATATAATCATTTCAGCAAGCTGAAAGCTTAGGAAGCCAGTA
>JANJGK010000048.1:6816518-6829018 GCA_039081455.1 Macrobrachium rosenbergii
TTCTGTAGATGACTGTCTCTTGGAGAGGGTTAGCATGGCTCAGTCACAGGATTCAAAAGCTTCATTCGTTATTTGTGGAGACTGTAATGCAAAGCATTGCTAGGGGCTAAATTCAAATTCCACAGATCAACATGGCCAGTCTGTGTATCCTCCGATTCTGTCCATCTAATTGTGGAACCCATGAATATTTGTGGCAATAGGTTAGACGTCATAGTCACATATGTTCAAGCTATTGTCAAGTCCATAGCCTGCAAGTGTATAGGCACTTCCGATCAGTGTGCCACTAAGATGGACATACATGTCAATCAGTATATTCCTTATTCCATCATTGGAAAAATGGTCTGGCTGAAATCAAGAGCCAACTGGGGTCGCATTAATATTTCAGATGCTATATTCATCCAGTCCCAAGAAGAAGTTAAATGAAATGCTCATGGTATGTCCCTATAAATGTCATCAAATTCAGGACAAATGACCAGCTATAGTTTGATGATACACATAGACGTTTTGAGTGTAAAGTAATGCAAATAAATTTTAGTTCTGCTTTCGATTTAGTAATCATAAGATACTTATTTATAAACTTCATTATTTTGCAGCGGGTGGATATGTTTTAGGTTTATTTCATGATTCCCTTACAGGTAGGCAGCAGCGAGTCGCTGTTGATGGGATCTTTAGCGAACCAAGACTTATTATGTCTAGAGTTCTACAGGGTGGTGCTCTTGGTCCACTGTTATTTTCAGTGTACACAAGTGATATGGTTTTTGCCCCGGAAAACTAAATTGTTCAGTATGCCGACGATGCGTGTCAATACTTGATGGGTGTAGTAAGAAATGAAGCTGCCATTAGTCTCAATCGTGACTTGGAGTGGATTAGCGAATGGTGTAGTTGGTTGGGTATGAAACTGAACCCCAGTAAAACGAAAACACTGTTGATTAGCAGATCTTGTACAGACTTTCCAACCCATCCTCCCCTTCTGGTGGATGAGACTCTGCTGGATAAGCCTGAAGCTTTAGCTATTCTAGATATAACTTTTGACGCACATCTTACTTGAGAACCATCTAATGAAAGTGTGAGCCAATACCGTACGAAAGTTAGGTATTGTATGTAAGGCCTCATATATTTATAACAGTGATAAAATCAGTGCAACCTATTTTAGGTCATTTGTGCTTCCTTTGTTATAATACTGCTCTCTGGTGTGGATGCTAGCTACTGCCAGAGATTTATCTCTTTTACACAAAGTGGTTCGTGATGGTAGGTTTCCGTTCCCTAAAATTAGCAGTTATGAACTGGACCACCGATGGATGGTTTCTTATCAGTTAATTTTTCACACGTTGTATTTTAACAGAGATCTTTCACATTCACAACTGATCCCTGATCCCCTTTTCCTGCCGATAGCAACAAGATTTGCCGAACAGCACCGCCAATGTGCGGTAAATATGCCTCTCTGTCGAACTTCTCAGTTCCAGAGGTCCTTTATTCCTCACACCTCTGGACTGTAACACTTTCCCTGAGGATGTTGTGCGATTAGAATTTCAAAAGTTCTCGTGAGGATGCAAGTCATTACTACCCTAATACAATTCTCCTTGCATTGTTATAATTTACTACATTTTTATCTATCTATTAGCTTGTTAATTTATTTTTTTCGTTTTTAGTAAGTGAGATCTCTTCTTTCTTTATTTTCCTTTAGCTCCTCCTCATTATTACTAATGCAAGCCATATGGGGTTGTTTCATATGAATAGGGTTCATCTTCTGAATAATAATAATAATAATAATAATAATAATAATAATAATAATAATAATAATAATATTTTTCTGATGAACAGGGTTTGGCTCTTCAATATCCTTAACTAACCTTTTCCTCTTCGTACTTGACCAATCCAATAATAAATCAGAGAAATCAATATGGCATACCATTCACAATTACCACTGGCATCTTTCGAAGAACTACTGGATATAGACCACTCCCTTAAAATTTCTCATTATTCTTCGCACAGGGCGTCTAACTTAACATGCCGTTCCCTTGCAAATACAGTACATTTTACTTTTTACCCGTAAGGCCTGACTTACCTAGCCTATTTACCCGTAAGGCCTAACTTACCTGGTCATTTACTCGCAAGGCCTAAGTTACCTATCCCATACAAATCTTCAGGCTTTCCTCTCCCAATTTCTATCAAGAAAACGAAATAACTATCTAGGATATTTGGAAGGAGAGCCATTCGTCTATTTTGGTTTTCCCATATTTTTTACTGGTTCATCAAAATCTGATTTCGGATGTGGTTAGTGTGTCACTGTAGTCCTGATTCCTCGTCCGTCGCTGGTTCGACCCCACGGGACGGTGGACTTATTATCAACTAAAAATTCCCCTTCGGTAACATATATGAAAATATATTACTTCCGAGACAGAGTGAATTGGATATTAAAGGACGTTTGTAGCTTTCTGATTGTATATGAATCACGGTGATGTGATAAATAGTCATATATATATATATATATATATATATATATATATATATATATATATATATATATATGTGTGTGTGTGTGTGTGTGTGTGTGTGTGTGTGTGTGTGTGTGTGTGTGTATATATATAAAATAATCTTTCCTGCACGTCCGCTATATTTTATGGGTCTGACTATCACTATATGATTTTTTTTAACAATAATATTTCGCTGACGGGGTGGATATATATATATATATATATATATATATATATATATATATATATATATATATATATATATATGTGTGTGTGTGTGTGTGTGTGTGCGCGTGTGTCTGTGAGTGTATATCTATTATATATAACGTATTAAGTGGTATTTTTTCTTTAATTTTAGTATTTTATTAAGCAAAATTTGTTTCTGACCCCAGTTCCCTCTCTCAGCGCGGTGTAATATCATTGTGATGAACCCCTGCCAGTAAGCATACGAGAATGAGATGAACCACCATTAATAAAGTCAGTTGAACCAATTCATCAACTGAATCAACCAGTCAAATTACACCAAAATCCTGCACTATAAACTGTCCAGCCTGTCCTTCAAATACTTGTAAATATCTGTCATCAAAAACGGATTAATTTTAATTTGCAGATTTTGCTTGTAATAAATTTGCGGGAATTTATATATAGCCATTTATATAAAAAAGTGCGAATTCATTTTTCCACTGATTGGATATTTGATAGGCTGAACGATTATTTGGCCCTTCCAAAAGCGTTTCGTGATAGTTTAATCTGTATGGCGTTTTAGCTTAAATAGGAAGATGACATATATTGTTAAGAATATTATAAATATAATGAGAATATAATATATATATATATATATATATATATATATTTATATATATATATATATATATATATATATATATATATTATATTGATATACATATTTATATATATATTCGATGACAGTGAAGAATGACGTAAAAAGTTATGTATTTCCAAAGCAGCTGCTTCCATCTAATGGATTAAGAGTAAAAATTAGGTAAATATATATGCATATATATCTACACACACACACACACACACACACACATATATATATATATATATATATATATATATATATATATATATATATATAAATAATATATACATATATACATATATATAATATATATAGGATGAGAATTCTTCAACCCTTGGGAGGTATTCATAGTGTTTGTTAATCTACTAAGGCTGACTTTATCTTCAGGCCTTTTAACTGACAGCTGCTCATTAAAACGATGCGGGATAATTCGAGTCAAAACAATTTTTCAATTGATTTAGATGATTAAAGAGAGCAGAATAAAATCTTCGTCAAGTCTGGCAAAACATTTATGCTGAGTTATTCTCTGTGGAAGAGATTTAACTATTGATTCTAAATAATGGCTGTCATAATCGAGACACTGAAGTCTTTGGGATATGATTTTTATCGAACATTAACTACCGGTTTACTGAATGCGTCAGGGAAGCTGAGAAGTAAAGGACTGATACGTCCTAGGGTTTGGCTTAACTTTTGAATGCTGTCCAAGTGTCGAATTTTTTTTCATTACTGACTGTGTCTACGGACTTAACTTGTGGACACATTTTATTGCTTTGTTATATCACATCAATATTTTGAATTCTGCAAAACGCATAAAGCCGCCCTCTCTGATGGAATCCAACACCGACCGCATGGCTGCCCTCTCAAAATGAGTCCGTAAGAAACTCTAAACGAAGAGAGACCAGTAGCTAGCAGGCAACCTCCGGTCATGTTCTAGATTTTGGCTTCAATTTAGTTTTCTTGATTAGACAAGCAAGAACCCTTAGGCAAATATTTAAGATTGCCAAATGAAGTAATGATCGACTTTCAAATTCTTGCTCTATAGATATTCTGGAGAACATATTTTAATCACATGTAAAAAGTAACTGCTGGCTAAATTTATTCCAAATCAAGTATCATGGAATGGAAAAATAAATGTAGGATGACACAAAACTTTAATCAGTCACGAATTGCTTTTAAGACTAAATGAGAAAACTGCAAATAATTACTATCCCATACTATCGACATTGTCAACAACAAGCATTATGACCCCATACTATATAGCGAACATTAGTTTTGATTTCAATTACAACTGAAAACGAAGTCAACCCCACACTGTTTTAATGATTTGCTCTGAACAATAAATGGTCTTAGTCTCAACGAAGAGTTCGTTCAGTACGGACATGCTATCATCCCAGGGAAGTTAAGTATACCTTAGTTTAACCAGACCACTGAGCTGATTAACAGCTCTCCTTAGGCTGGCCCGAAGGATTAGATTTATTTTAAGTGGCTAAGAACCAATTGGCTGCCTAGCAACGGGACCTACAGCTTATTGTGTAATCCGAGCACATTATACCGAGAAATGAACTTCTGTCACCAGAAATAAATTCCTCTAATTCTTCACTGGCCGGCCGGGGATTCGAACTCGGGCCTAGCAGAGTGCTATCCGAGAACTCTACCGACTCGTCCAATGAGGAACTATTCCAGGTAAGGAGAGAGAGAGAGTGTCAACTAGTACTCGGAGCAGCAACTGTAGCTTATCTCATGGACAAAATAGGTAAACCGAAGAGAAAGAAGAGGAAGTGGAGTAAAGGGCGGTTAATGAAGAGAAACGACCTATCTCTGGATTTACTACTCAATAAACTAAAACTATTGCTGACCCACACTTCTTTAACCTTTTGAGTAGAATTATGTAGGCGTTATTCCTTTTTCCCGTGTCCTTCAGATCTTTGGATTTCACTTTCCAAAGACACGAATGTTCTTTAAACATTTCAGTAAAATCCCTCCAAAAATTTTATCACATAAAGGCATTATATTATATGGCCTACTGGGTTAAAGAGTTGATAAGCTACTGAAGAGCATCGCTAAGTAAACCCCCCACAGATCTGGAGGCATCGAAAGCAAATCGGGAGCGAACCTGGCTTTGCTAGATTCCTGCCGAAGTCGTCCGATCACCTTACTCAGAGTTACTTGTGATATCGGTGATCGTTGTAATTATTGTTATTTGTAGTGGGCTGGGAGGCTTAGCGGAGATTGGAAGGGATAATCCTGTATCAGCCCGTACCTTATATCTACCTTACGGCTGCCTTCTGAAAAAAAAAATTATCTTTAACGACCGGTATCTCTCTCTCTCTCTCTCTCTCTCTCTCTCTCTCTCTCTCTATATATATATATATATATATATATATATATATATATATATATATATATATATATATATATATATATATATATATATATATGTGTGTGTGTGTGTGCGTGTGTGTGTGTGTGTGTATTCAGCTAAAACCACTGTTAAAATGAAAGAAAGAAGTATCCAGCTCTTCCCTGTTATTTCCAACACAATGTGTTAGAAATAACACTTCTTTTCTTTATTTTTCCCGTGACCTTAGCTGAATATGTTGTCACATGCTATCGAATGACAATTAAGCATATATCTATATCTATATATATATATATATATATATATATATATATATATATATATATATATATATATATATATATATATATATATATATATAAAATTGTGTGTGCAGTGTGCGCGCGTAGAAAGAGACAGATATGAGAAACAAAAGAAGGTAAGATATCATTTTTCGCAAAAAGTAAAACAATGGCTAATTTATTTACCCAGAATGGGATCCTACTACCTGTTGTCCTCGACTAGCGAAATTACTAAAAACCCGTAAAAGAGATACTACCGGTGAAGTTAAATCCGGGAATTTGGAAAGGAGAAGGGGTGACTTGTAGGGGAGGCGTTATATCGATGCACTACCAGCCCTAATACAATAAGCAAAAAAATTTGGTCAACGTAGAGGAAATGATGCGGAATATGTAACGAGGGACAATGTGACTTCTTATGAGGGTATGCCCTCTCAAAGATAACCTGCTATTAGTTGAAGAGATTGCATTTAATGTTCAAGTGGAAGTTACGTGTGATAAAGGCAATGTCTAGCATGAATATATCAAACGTATCGTTATCGCTGATTTGATAAATCTCAGTTGTATGCCTTCCCAGAATTGATTCCAGAACTCCCATTACAAAGAAATGTCTCTTGCACGCGTCTCTTTACAAAAAGATGCATCATCTTTTCAAGTGAAGCATATGAATGAAAGTTACTCAGATATTACGAAAGTACCAAAAGAACATAATTTCCATAAAATTAATGTCCACAGTGTGTAACAAATAACAAGCAAACTAGATGATTCAAACAAAAATTACGTTGCAATGAGCGAAAACCTATTATGTCTTTCAGCGAAATGATTTTGATGTTACAAAAGGAATTGTGCTATACATGAAAACATGGTTGAAACAATTTAACAGCTGGAATGGAAATATCCATCGATGACATGGAAATTAGCCCCATCAAACTGACGAGGATCTAAAAAACCCTCCTGGGAACAAATGGATTAGTTTTCTTTGTATCCCTACATCTCTAAGAACTTGAAAAAAATGAATGTATTTGTTTATAATGAAACAAATACTTAATCCATGGCTTGTTATTCTGACTCCTTGCTTCAAATGATGAAAAATCGAGTACTTGATGAAAAATCTAGTATTTACATTTTTAGTTAAGCAAACCATCAAAAGGCCCCTTATCAATTCACATAGTCAAATTCCGAGAACAGAAAACATTAATTCCTCTCAGCAGTGCACATTTATGGTCCATATTATCGAAAATGAAACACGTAGAATAAATTTCCCTGGACCATATACGCCGACTATTCCAGGCTGAAAATTTTCCTCTCCTGAACAATCCGAAGGTTAAGGTTTAGAAACGACCCAGTACTAGAGTATCATGCAACATGAGACCTTCATTTGCAATGGAATATATTTTGGTGAATACTAGGCAATACTGAGGGTAAACCAACATCTGAATAGGGTGATTTAGATTACTCTGTTGAGGAGTTGGGGTAAGTCTTGTGTACTGAGCTCTTACGCTATTGGGCACCATGAGTTCGGAACTATTCGACAGATATTGTCTTTGTTCAATAGTTGTTAACAATCTCAAGAAACACTGAGTTAACCTGGTATTGAGATTAACATTCAAATAGTCAGACACACATATACGTGTATATATATATATATATAGATATATATATATATATATATATATATATATATATATATATATATATATATATATATATATATATATATATATATATATAAAACACTTGCGATTCTTTGACCGAAGCAGTATGTACTTGAAAGCTAAACGTCAGCGGTGATCGCAACCAAAGTTAAAAATAGCCAGAGAGTTTATCCCAGACGTCATTTCGAGAACTGGAAGGTTAACGCCTATCTCCGCCGGCTTCAAGGGGAAAAGGTACACTGAGAAAAGGTGCGCGGGTAGAAAGAACAAATGAAACATTTGGTGAAGGAAAAAAGATTATCTGATGTGTACTTGCATGACTGAAGGAACGACCATTGCAGACATGGTACTGAAGAGGAAAGTAAGAGAGAAGACGCTAAGTAACAAACAGAGAAATGGTGGAGAGCATGAACTTTTAAAGTGAATAAAAAATGTTCCATGGGCTTACTAAATGCAGAAAAAAAGGTTTAAAGAAAAAATGGACATCAGAATGAAAGATCGAGGTGGTGATATGCTGACTGAAGTGATTAAAGTCATGGACTGATGGAACATTTTGAAGATTTCTTCAATGTGGAAGATTTGGGAGTGGCAAAGCTGAATGATGCACTTGTGGAAGGGACTGTTGAGGATAAAAAGAGAGCAATTAAGAGGCTGAAGACTGGAAAGACACCAGGAGTTGATGGAGGATAAGTATATGGTTAATCTCCGTGGCCTTTTAATATCTTATGGATGTGGTGTGAGAAGTAGAGAAAGGACAGTAAATGATTAAGCTCAAAGTTGTGGGGTAAGAAAATGAAGTGGGTACGGAGGGGGAAATGATTGATGTTTCCAGATGACAAAGTGCTGATTGAGAATAGTGCAGGAAACTGCAGAAACTGGTTAAAGAGTTTAAAGACACTGCAAGAGGAGAAAGTTGAGAGTTATTGTAAGAGTAAGGTTATGAGGGTAAATGGAAACCAGGTTGATGAAACAATGAATGTTGATATAGGATGTGGAAGTATGGAAACAGTTGGAAGGCAGTGGGGTGTGTGCAAAAGATTGGGAAGAGACCTTAATTGTCTATCTAAACAAAGGGGTTATTGAGCCAAGTCTTCTTTATGAAAGTGAAGTGTGTGTATTAAAGGTGAATGAAATGAAAAAGATTAAAGCTGCTGAGATGAGCTGTTTGCGTAGTATATGATATGTAAGAAGAATTGAAAGAGTGAGATATATGGATATACATAAAAGTGGTAGGTGGGAGGATAGACCATATTACCTTGAGATTGTTTGACCATTAGAAAAGAATGGATGATGATAGCCTGGTGAAAAGAGCGTTAAGAAGGAAGAAAAGAATGGAAGTCGCATATGAAGTATTGAAAAAGAAGAGCCTTAATATCCAAGAAGCATGAAGTTGTGAACAAGACACAGCTAAATATTGCTATGTATGTAAAGAGTTTCAACAAGCTGCTGATGAATTTTTTGATCAGGTGATTTGGTGGCTTATGCTGTGGAAGTTTAACTGTGCAGGGTGTTCCGCTCCTCTATTGTTCAGCAGTTAAAAATATGAATGTGGCAATGACTGTTGCATTTTCTCTTTTAGATCCAGTCCATGTTGGAGCCAAATGGGTTGATGTTGCGTAATACATACATACATACATACATACATACATACATATATATATGTATATATATAATACATATATGTATGTATACATACATATGTATATATATATATATATATATATATATATATATATATATATATATATATATATATATATATATATATATATATATACAAGGATCTTTTTCAGTAATAGGAAATGGCTCTTTAGGAAAACAAAAATAATAGTCAGTACCACATTAATCCTGTAAACAGCTGAATCAGTGTAGGATCACCTATGCAATAAACCTCCAAACTAATATCTGTTTCATATACCTACACCAGAGGGTCATCAGTATGTGACAAACCATCCTACCCACACACTCAACCATTCACCTCTATGCTAAAGGCCCTTTTTTATTTCTGGAATATGTATACATAATATATATATATATATATATATATATATATATATATATATATATATATATATATATATATATATATATATATATATATACAATCATGAAGCTACAAATGTCGCTTAATATCGAAATTCACGCTACCTCGGTATATCTCCGTTGGAGAATTGTCGCCGAAGGGGAATTTATATAAGTGATAAATGAATTGGAATCGTGGGGACACGAACCCGCGACGAAAGCCTATTCAGCGACTCCAGTTGACGTAAACCATTGAGAAATAGGCTTTCGTCGCGGGTTCGTGTCTCCACGATTCCAATTCATTTATCACTTATATAAATTCCCCTTCGGCGACAATTCTCCAACGGAGATATACCGAGGTAGCGTGAATTTCGATATTAAGCGACATTTGTAGCTTCATGATTGTATATAAATCACGGTGTGATAAAAATTTCATATATATATATATATATATATATATATATATATATATATATACATATATATATATTATATAATATATATATATATATATATATATATATATATTATATATGTATATATATATATATATATATATATATTATATATGTATATATATATATATATATATATATATATATATATATATATATATATATATATATATATATATGTATATATATACAAACACACGTATACATACTGTAGATATTATATATCAGTCTTTTCTGTAAGCAAACTTCTTGAATGCTGATGCACTTGTGGGGTATACTATTCTGATTATTCTCCTATCTTCAATGCTAAAACTCTGTATGAAAATATGAAAATCATTAATATGCTTCTCCAATTTATTCTCTTCTGAGAATTACTGTTCCAACCATTACCTCATGCCCATCATCGGGGCTGCAACAAGATCAAGACAGAACTGCATCCCAATATACAGTTCGGTAAAGTAAAATAATGATTAAAACAAAACCCCAAATAAAAGGAAAAATCACCAAAGTAAGAAATTTCATGGATTGGATCTATTCTTCACGGAAGTTTCTTCTGGGAGTGAAAATGAGATGTAGCATAGACTACTGCAGTGTCAATGCTCAAGGCTGCAGCAACCACAACTTGCCCAGAGTTATTCTCTTAGTGAACAATTTCTGGATCTCTAATAAGATCATGAGTGGCAGTTCATAGCAATGTGCATCCACAAATACTGGTGGATGACTCCACTGCTATCATGGGCTTGTAGTTACACCTTCAGCATTGTTATCATGTACCCAATTTAACTTATATCAAGAAATTTTCATGCCTCTTCTGAACACTTGAATTTGCACAGCATGTTAGCCTTCTATCCCTTGTATCTCATGGGAGTGGTGCTATTCCTCATCACAAGGCTGGTTAATAGGTTGGGTGTCTTGGAGATAATCCTACAGAGGGCATATGCCTTGTTTGTGAGGTATCCTCTAGTCAAATTTGTGATAAATTATTTAAGTTTTCACTTTTCTTTCCCCATTCTTCTGTGCTTGTTTTTGTAACTCGTCTATTTTCTTCCTAATCATGTCTTCTATCATGTTGCTGGGGTGTCCAGTGCTTGTCAACGTCTGCCTCACGAGTTCCAGCGGTGTGGACAGATTTCCAGGTTCTGCAGTGACACAACATCCTTGTGATGTAAGCAAACACGATGGATTTTTTGGGGGGAATCTGGGAACTCTCCCCTTGCAAGTGGCAGAAGCCAACTTTTGTAGCTTTTGTTTAGGAGGATGTGACACATTGGGCATTTCTTTTAACATGGACATCATAGAAAGGAAGAGTCTTCTCTTTGCTTGCCTCAGCTGTAAAACTGGAATTAAGTTTTAAGAGAATATAATAGCTTTTCTGCATTCTGACATCCACATACCTGGCATATATTCTTGGTCACTTGTGATTGCTGAAAGTGCTGTTTTCTACAGCAACCATACACAAACTGGCAAAGAGAATTCCATGGGGCGATCCCACTGTCATGCCATCCACTTCTTGGAAAAGTTCTCCTCTGTGTCAGAGGAAAGGGGTCTCCATTGTGCTGGCCATCCTCATGGAATAGTTTCTCCATGCATCCATGCTTTTAGGGCACAATCTTTTCCATAAGCAAATCCTACTGAATTCTGATGTACATGTGGTATTCACTATTTTAAGACAACACTTCTCAAATCTTCTGAATATGCTCTTATTCTCAATGCTAAAACACTGTAGAAAATGAAAATCACTGCTACGTCTTGCTATTTTATTTCCTTCTGCCGACAAATGTACCAGCCATTAATTCATGACCATCATCTGGGGTTCACTAGAAGAAGAATGGAACTAAAAGCTAATATACAGTAAAATATGGTAAAATTCAAAAATTAAAACGAAAACACCAAATAAGGCCAAGTCAATAAACAAAGAAATATCACGGATCAGGACCATTCTTCCTGGTGTTTAACAAGACAGGCTCCTCAGCTCAGTCCTGATAGTTTAAAGTGCAAATCTTTCTGCTGGAGGGAAGAACATGGTCAGCTTGGATGTTCAGTGTAGGTTACTCCACTGTTCTAGCGACTGCAAGCTTCCCATAGCTATCCTCCTGGTGAACAATTGTTACATCAGCATTCAGTAGCATCACACATACACACAAACATACAATCGCACACACACATGTATGTATATATATACATACAGTATATGTATATATATATATATATATATATATATATATGTATGTATATATATATATATATATATATATATATATATATATATATATATATATATATATATATATATATATATATATATATATACTAACATCCCTTTTTTCTGTCCGGTCATTTTTTGAAGTGGAATTCTGATGAGGAGAGCTAAATGAGTTTCATTATCAAGGCGAGTTCCTTTGTTCAATAATTGCAAAGTAATGGCTTTTAG
>JANJGK010000048.1:6834018-6849018 GCA_039081455.1 Macrobrachium rosenbergii
AAACAGTCCCTCTCACTCCACAAGGACCAAGCAGGTCCTACAAACCAAAACCATCTACTGCAGGAATTCCCTGGCATCTTCTGGCCAGACCTTTGTCAGACTCCCAGGATACATATTAAACACAGCATCCTTTATCATTTCAGAACAACAGGTCCCTTGGTCCACTTCAAGTTCTGCAACCTGCCACCAGAGTAAGTACTCACTGCAAAGAATACCTTTAAGGAGATGGAATAGATGGGCCTTTCCCAGAAGGCCTCTAGCCTTTGGGCTTTACCTTTCCGGATGGTCAAGAAGCATGATAGCTCATGGCACTCCTGCAGAGGCTACAGGCATCAATGGGTGCAAGAATCTTCTTCAAGTCCAGTGTAATGAAGGTTTATTTCCAAGACCAATCCATTATGGTGATATCCCAAAAACAGCAATCACACTGTTTGGGAATATACCTTCATCTACTCAGTATGTGGCCTCCACAGTTCAAAGGGCTACGTTCCAAAGGCTGATGGACAACGTCCTTGGAGACCACTCCTGCACATGATATGTCAACAACATCTTCCATTCTCCAGAAAACAACAAGACTAAAATCATCTACACATCAAGGCTATACCATCACGCCTGACCACCATAAAACAACTACAAGAATTACTTCCACATATTCATGCCCAACATTACCTCTAAGATGGTATCCCTCTATAACTCCTAGGCCAGAGTCTCACTCCCCACCACTGCAAGCAATGTTGCGATGGGCACCATCATAGAACAGAGAATCAATGGTACAACCAAACTCCTGTTTCTTCTGTCAGAAACTAATATCAGCAGAAAGACAGAAAGTCTCTCACCAAACATCTAGGTACCAATCATTTTTGACAGCTACTACAGTGTACACTTTCACCAACCTGACAGATTCAATTGCTCATCCACACTCTAACCAAAACACAGGACATGTACTTCATGCTATCATTAAATTCGTTTGCACATACAACACATTCCAAGAAAGAAAAAACCTATAGCCTACACCCCGTTCCAAATAGAGATTAACGAGGCTCCACTGGTTATAAATTATAAAGAACTCGCAAATGCTCATCAGCAAGACTGCAAAATAAGAGACCATAAGTCTGAAATGAGAAGAAATCCTCTTTGGTGCCACAGGACAAACCATCCTCTGCGACACCAGCACAGATTGACCATGGACCTTTGTGCTAAGATTTCTACAAAACAAAAGGGGTTCCAAATCATCCACAGACTCATTCACCCTGCCAGCAGAACAACATCCAAACTTGCAGCAGAAAAATTGAAATGGAAAGGTACAAAAAAATGTAAAATAGTGGGCAACACAGTGCATCAAGTGCCAAATAAACAAGTCCACCATTAGTTAATTCCCATCACCCAAACAAGGGCTCGGTCATCCCTATTTGAACATAGTGGTACCTCTTCAACCCTCCAATGGTTGCAGATACATCTTCACAGATGACAGGAGCAACAGCGAGCTCCAACACTGCAGCACCAAAGCGCTTCTCAAAAGCTGGGTCAGCTGTTTCAGCACACCAGACTGCTGGGGTCAAACATAAACCACACTGCAGCATACAACCCATCTACCAATGGCATGGCAGAAAGAACGAACTGATTCCCCAAAGCAGCACTCATCTCCAGATGCAACAGCCCACATGGACATGCACAATTCTACTGGGTACTCCTTAGTCAACTTACCACCCCTAATGAAGAAAATTATCAAAGTTTTTCCATCAAAATAGTCCTCATAATTCTAAGACTTATTACCATCTCAGCACCTTGAATGTTATCCATCTAAGTATGGGTGCCAAACAGCAATGCATTTTTCATTATTTTTGTCTTACTGCATTACAAAATCAAACATATAAATGTTGTAAAAGTGCCCGCATGAATTCCATTTTTTTCTTCGTCCTTTTTGAGGGGGGGCCCTGAAAGCTCTGTCCTTTGCTTCTGAACCCAAGGTTTAACTAGCAAGTTTGGCAGCCAATCACAGAGCACCCTCACAACCACATGCTTGTGCTTCAATGGCATCATCCGACTCACCAAGTCTGGGCTACCATTGAGCCTACTATTCTAGTTACATTTCCGCCTGCGTTCTGTATCTAAAATGGATAAAATCTTGACTGTAAAATAGTTCCAAGCATCCTGCACGAGTAACCTTTAAATTGCAAACTGGTTTTGAAGGTTTTAAAGGTGTAACATGAGGAAAACATTGCAGTTGTATTATGAAACAATTGTTAGGAGAGGGTGGAAAGTAAGATGGAAGAAAGCTAATATGAATAGAGGTACAGTCAAAGGAATGAAAGGGGTTGAAGCTAGGAGCCAAAGGGACACTGCAAAGAACCTTAGGTAATTCCTACAGTACACTGATGGCACTACCCGGCCCCCCAATTTGGGCATTTGTTCAGTTTGCCTGTTTATTCCCATGTCTGTGGGGTCATTTCATCAATGGCGTTCTCAGAGGGTATAGACACACTTCTGTTTTTATTTACTAACATGACATGTACAAAAAAGAGAGGCATTACAAAGACTGGCTGCTGAAGTTTTATCCTATCACAAAGAAACATGGTAACAACAAAAGATGAGTGTACAGCTGATTAGGGTAAGGATAAGGTGGCTATTATGTTACGCTATTTGGATCTTGAGATGGTCACTGTGACATCATTATGGCTATAGCTGCTAATTGACTGGTGCTACCTCTCTAAACTGTCTGGTTGATGTTATGGTTGTGGCAGACTGTTCTTGCCTCAATGATTGTCCTGCTGCAGGCTGGTTACTACACGCATTCAATGTTGCAATTCATGTGCCATATCTCTTTAGGGACATCAATATTTCCAGTACGAGGACATCAATATTTTCAGTCCAGGTGGGTGTTGATTATTGTATGGTATTCTGTTTTTAATGGGTAGCTGGTGTTTAAGGATTGCTTCAGACATACTTGCAGCAACTCTGGGGTGTCTAGGCATCGATTCAGAGGTGTGCTATCTACAATCTCTATGCTGAAAATGAGGCTTTGTCATGTTGGAATGCCATAGTCATAGCCTCAATTCCGTCACTGATATCAAAGCTAGCAAATCTGGCAGCCTTTGCCTAATCATCATAAAGCCTCTGAAAATATTTCCTCTTAAGTCATCCTTCAGTGTCAGCCATGAGACTTCCCTGATGGCCCTTAATGTCAAGAGGCCTTTACAATCAACCACATCCACCCAGATGAAAATATTGACACCTGACAACAGAGATATCTCCATGAACAATGCCCTCAAAACCTTTGTTGCATCCAGCCTACAACAACCTGGCACCGCAAATCACAACTGAACTATTACCACCACTTTCTCACCCTAATCCGATCTAGCACCCTCACTTTTGACAGAGATCATGTCATACCGCGATGAAACAAACGACAATAGACTGTCCTTGTAACTAATTTCTGTTCTTTTGAGTTGGTAAGCAAAAGCAATAGCTAAACCGTCTATGCCCTTCGAGAGTATCATTAATAAGAATACGAGATTACTGAATGATCAACGTTACACGAAAAAGGAAACGACAGACAAACTGAGAACGTGAAATAGAAAATCATCTCTGTCGGCGTAATTACGTATCTCAGTGAAACCTGCCTAAGCAGGGTATCCTCCCAAAATATTATTATGATTATTATTATTGTTATTAATGAAATTCAATGAAAGATGGAAACAGCAAAGCAAAAAATGGTAAGGCTGAATAAGATTTTGAAATCAAATAAACTGAAATTGTGCATGAAAGTAATACCATACATTAGCGCGATCTGTACTGCTATACAGACATGTCCACCCTACATTAAATTTTGTCGACTTAAGAATAAAGCATTAAAAAAAATACTTGGCGTCAGAGGTGAGGGCAGAGTGAGGTATGATATCACATGGGGAATTACGGAAGATCCATATGTAGATTAGATGATGATACAGGGGAGGTGAAATGGCTCAGAAAGTTCTTCCCACTCTCCAGGGGAGAATACGACTTGTGACAATGTCACCTGGGTTTCTTTAGGCACCAAAAGACTTAGAATACCCAAGCCTATGCGGATGAGAACTAAGTGATGGGAAGCTGGAGATGAATGGATATTTGCGTAAACACTTGGGTGACAGAATTTCACACATGGCAGTTGCGATGCACGGGCGTTTGGGGCGATGATAATGATGATGATAATCACCACTATCATTATCACTTTTAATTAAGAGAACATATATAGAAAATTGCATATTATTACAAGTAGTCTTCAACTAAAACTATTATATTTACCATAAAAATAATCAGACATCTCCCAGTTTCCCGCCTCCATCTCTAACTGTGCCACATTTTAAGTCAACCTGGTGATAATGGACTGTAGATCTTCGTCCTACCCTCGGCCTCTCGACCATCCCGCTTTAATAGGAAGATATAAATGCATAACTACTCTATTACAGCAATCCAAATAACCATCACACGTTACAAGCCGATCAGTTGAAGGCAAATTCAATTCGTGTAAGCAATTCCAGTTTCCCCTAGCACGGCCAGCCGCTGGAATTTGGGGAATGGACGAGATACCTGTTAATACATC
Source organism: Macrobrachium rosenbergii (assembly GCA_039081455.1). NCBI lineage: Eukaryota > Metazoa > Arthropoda > Malacostraca > Decapoda > Palaemonidae > Macrobrachium > Macrobrachium rosenbergii. The sequence goes on from JANJGK010000048.1 coordinate 6,838,598, forward strand.
GCTAGAATGAACAGTCGGAGTAACATATTCTCTATTATAATATGCTGGTTGTGGATAGGACGGACCAGACTGTATAAATTAAAACTGATGGTGGGAGTGAAGGAATAAACGTAAATTTCATCATATGTAGGTTGCTTTGTTTTCTTATTTTTCTGCGCTGGAAACATACGAGCGTTAATGCTTATGGTTCGGATGTACTAGAGAATGGTGGGAAAATTTAACAGAAATAAAAAAAAATAATAAAGTAAAATACATTTAAGCAGCACTTTAACGTAGACATATTCAATAAAACTATCTAAAAGGAAATTAAAATTTATGAGAAGTCTGTAAAATCAAAGTAATCAAGCATCAGGGAATTAACACTGAACAGTAAGTAAGGAATAGGAAACTCAACAAAACCTTCGAAAGTAAAAGAAAATTGATGAATATAAAAACTAGAAATTATATAATGAAAAAATAAAATTACGAAAATACCTACGAAGGAAAAGTAAATTTAACCAGCGTGTTAAGAGACGCCTTTCCCCTTAAGCTCAGTCTAGAATAATAAGGTTAAGGAACCCCTCACATCAGAGACGGTAAGAGCGTTCCACGAGAGCTAAGGATTTCTATAAAAAAAAATTAGTTTTTCGTAACATCAAAATTATGTAAATTATTCAAAAATACGAAACGAAAGGGAAACAAGGGTTTCTTTTCTTCTAATAATAATATCCACTACAATGTAAGAAAAGAGTTTCTTTGGATATGGAGTCGAAGGGATGGCAAGAGAGAGAGATACCTCTTAAATATATCAGTGAATTAACGATGAAAATAAAGGACGACGTCAAAAGACCGCGGTTCTTGTACCACGCAGCAGCGCAATATACTGGGCTATTCCGTAAACAGCAATACACTTGCAATTTCCCTAATTCGCCCGAATAGACAGCAAATTGGAATCGGGAATCTATGACACGGAGGCAGAACATGCCAAACTGAAGCCATCAGAAACGCACATCGAGGTAAATTGACACTTTACCCTCTTTTATGGAACCCAACACAAGTGGCATTGTAATTTTTCTAGGGAAGGCTTTTTCTCTTCAAAAACAGAAATAGTTTTGGAATGAAAAACAGGAATTTCCGAAACAGAGAACCAGCTGGTAAAGAATTGGTCCCTTCAAAGAAAAAAGATATGGACATTTTGAATGCCATATTGGGGTATCTCAAATAAAAACAGGAATCAAAAAGGGAGACTCCCATTGACCGAAGTGGTCTGGTAAAGATTTTTTTTTTTTCAGCTAAATACTCGCTCTTTGAAGAACAAGTCTTTAATTTGTTAAAGTTAAGGAAATCAACTGACAAAGGATCGCCTAGAGATCGTAATTTGAGCCGTCACGCACAAATAATATATTTCTGAAAACCTTCGCAATGAAAATGACCTTTGAAAAACAAACGTTTTTCTGTAGCTTTCGTTACGTGCTTCATCCAAAAACGTTTTGGCAATTTCACGAAAGTTTTGAGCTTCTTTCCAAGATAATTTTATCTTACCTTCTTTAGTTAAGAGATAATAGAAAACTTTCTCCTCTTGAAGAAGATTTTACAGTATAAAAGGGCTCTCTCTCTCTCTCTCTCTCTCTCTCTCTCTCTCTCTCTCTCTCTCTCTCTCTCTCTCTCTCTCGTGTCTCCCCGCTAAATTACGTGCTTATTGGAAGACTTTGTATTTATCCAGCTTTTACTTTCGACAGAATTTGAGTGTAATGTAGCTTTCACTTCCTTCAAAATTTCTAACAAAATTTGGATAATCTTATCACCATTACCAACAAAACTTGGATTCACGTTACCTTTTGCACTAACGAAAAGGTAATTTAGGACTTCAGGGAATAGTATTGCTTATCCAGTAAAATCGGAAGCTTTGCAAGATAGATTTCTTTTCGTATATTGTGGAATCTTCGTGCTATCTAGTAGAACTACGAAAAAAAAATTCACAAAGAAGAACGTTGTAGTACACGCTGCAAAGCAGCGCAACGAATAGATACACACCAAGGAAGAAAAATAGTAAGAACAACGAAATAGCTTACACATTAGCACTTATATATAACGAACACAAAAAAGTCACGTATTTTCCCACATAAACCCTGTATACTACCATGAAAACCTAGACGAGAATTCGATTAAATCTCAATACTGTATAGAGATTCGCAGACTGTATGGGTACAACACTTCACAGTTGACTTACCCTTACAAAAAAAAAAAAAAAAAAAAAAAAAAAAATCATTCGTGAGGGAAGGGAAAAGCTTCGAGCACCGTACTTCGTCTTACTTTAACAGGATTACCTCCCTTGCATTAACCACTTCATTTACTGCGAAGAGAATTCAGGGCGGATAAGAGAGAGAGAGAGAGAGAGAGAGAGAGAGAGAGAGAGAGAGAGAGAGAGAGAGAGAGAGAGAGAGAGAGATTTCCATCAACCATTGAAATTATGAACAGAAATGTTATGAAAACTGCAGCAGGTAATACGTTCTAGAATATTCCTTAGTATTTGTGCGTGTGTGTGTTTTAGAGAGAGAGAGAGAGAGAGAGAGAGAGAGAGAGAGAGAGAGAGAGAGAGAATAATATAAAGATACGTGCATAACAGCGAAGATTTACATAGGTTACACACACATGCATACACACACACACACACACATATATATATATATATATATATATATATATATATATATATATATATATATATATATATATATATATATATATATATATAGCATGGTCCATTTGTCTATACAGCTTTTACTCTTTCACTCTGGTTGCAATTTCAATAATACCTGACTCAGACAAAATCGATGTGCTGTGCGTGGATGTGAGATCTTTTATATTTCCAAGAGGACGATGAATTTTGCGATTGTAGAAAGGACGTAGTTCAAATGGTTTCGAGGGGAGTCAACATGTAATAACTGAGCGAAAGAGGGTATGTTTGGAATCTAAAAAAAGAGACCCTGCATTGAATCAGACCAATAACGGTAACTAAAACAATAAACAGCTTCGTCCAAACATAAGTGGGTAAAGATTTTCATCTATTTTAGAAGGTTCCTATGTTGCAAACAGCAAAAGATTCATCTCGTCTATGTCATAAAGTTCTTGATTTGTTTGGATCTTGTAGGGGTACCGTGTAACGTTTTTGAAACCTATATACAGCATTTTGTAATCATATTACGTGATACGTTATCCGCCTTGGCGATGTGTTTGGGTTAGTTCGGACTGGACCCAGACTATATTCTGTCCTTCTTCAAGTTAGCTTGCTCTTCTCCCTTCCAGCACAATTTGAACACTATCGGTTTCCATTAACGATTTAAGATACAGCAGAAGTGCAATTCTAACACGAAACTCTTTTTTTTAAATTCCAATTGGAACATTTTGCACAGTAATAACGCTCAAGTCCACTCAAAGCACACTGGGCGCTTTGTTTTTTTTCTACAACTGTGAAATCTACGTTTCTTAATTGGAGGGTTGAATCTAAAATAAAAAAAAAAAAAACCTGCACTGGGGTTCATACACGATTCATGAATTCAAGAGTATATGTGATGGTGATAATAGTTTTTCTTTTCTCGAGAGCCATCCTTTCCTAGGGAAAATGGCATTATGCATATACATGAATAATATGTATATATATGTATATATGTATATATATATATATATATATATATATATATATATATATATATATATATATATATATATATATATATATATATATATATATATATATAGAGAGAGAGAGAGAGAGAGAGAGAGAGAGAGAGAGAGAGAGAGAGAGAGCTTTTTAATTAGGCTTTGATCATCACCACGTGAACTTCCCACCTTTTAATTAGCATAAAAATAACAACGGAAAACAGAGGAAGACACCAATAATAATTCAATGTATTATTTAAGACATAGTTACTCATGTCCTTGGCTAAAATAACTACGACCCTTCACATACGGCACTGATGTTTGGCATATGAGTACTAAATATGCATTCTTCTATCATAATAGCTGTTTTTAATAACTCGACGAGCCCTTTGTCCAAACGAATTCCCTTTTTGTATTACGAAGACAAAAATATGTTATTAACATGTTCTCACCGCGTAGGTTAGGTGAAGCAAAAGCATGTTCTCATTATTTAGAACGAGTTGACATTTTGTTCAAAACACGTAGTCATAAAAATACTTATGAAGTGTACGTAGGTCACTCTTTATAAGCCTTTTTATGGCACATTATGCATAGAAAACGTAGTAACTAGAATCAAAGAGATAAGATTCCGTTTCCTCGTCATTTGATTCTCTTTGTATTACAAAGGTAAAACAGCAACAACATTGCATTCGTTTAAAAATAAAAATTGATGGGAAGACGAAAATATCATTAGCCTTAAATTAAACAGACCTTATAATATAAAAACATTACATTAGGTTTATACTGGAAAAATATCAGTAACATCAACATAAAAATGTAAAATTTCGAGTCAATAACAATCTGACTTATTTTGACATGAGTTTGGCTATGTATCAATTGGGGAAACTTGTCAATATTACACAAGAATTAGGATTCATAAAAATGAGGCCTCTCTTGACATCAAAATGCATCGATTGCAAAGCAAATTGCATCGAGGGAGTGATTCGTGAATCACGTTTAAAATAATGCAACTAATTAATTCTGATATTCAAATATGGAGGCTGGATTATGAAAAGCTGTTAAAGACACTAATCTCAACATCATAAATCCAGAATAGACTATCAATCACTGTACCACTCAAGACACATGCCAACTAATTATTAAAGGGGACATCCTTACCAACCACTCATTCAGTAAGTAATTAGACACAACTATACCATTATAGGGCATACACTTAAAGTCTTGTGCCACAAGAGTTACAACATAACATTAGCCTTAACATTCATTAGTCACATCTAGTAGTATAAAAAAATCAATAAAGATCGTAATCGAATTCCTTGTTCTAAATCAAAACCAAAGATTGTACGTTAAACAACATACCCCTCTTTTACTCCAAACCTTAGCTGCGCTATGGCACCCGAGGTGGAAGTTAATAGGCAAAGACTACATTATATGAAAGATATCTAGGGTATAATGGAGGTGAGGCAGAATAACGGATTGTTCATAAGGATCATGAAGTTTCAGGAAACTTGCCGGATTATCAGCTCAAAGTCTTCTACCCGCCCCACCAAATTCCACTACTTTGTTAAACTTTGTTGAGAAGGGACTATCTGAACGGTAATGGAGAAGGGTTAGAGGGGATATTAGAAAGCGTGGAATGATTTTGGAGAGAGAGAGAGAGAGAGAGAGAGAGAGAGAGAGAGAGAGAGAGAGAGAGAGAGAGAGAGAGAGAGAGAGAGAGAGATAATGCCTGTGACATGGAAACCACAGAGAGCAAATAATCAATGTGTTGTATTTTATGGGCACAAAATGACTATCAACTCATAACAATTAATAAGATGTAGAATTATTTAGATTTCCAAACACACACACACACACAAAACGGTTAAATATAAAAGTATTCCAGTAGCAGTGTTTGTGAACCTACTAATCACAAACACTTGCTCGTATACTGGTACAAAATTATTATTATTTTTTTATCATTATTTTTTTGCATCATCTACATTTCTGTCTTCGTTTACCTTTCTTTCCTTACTTTTGATCTCCCAGCTGGCTGTGCAACTCCCCTAACCCTAATACTACTCCAATTTTGGATTTTCCTTAAGGCAAAAATTTTTCAGCCCATCATTCCAGACAATACCTCCAGTCGTTGATTGAACTGCTCTACAAGAATTTCCGTCATGCAAGGTCATGAGAGAAAGAAAGTAATACATAAGTGCATAACTCTTTATTCCATAAAAATTTTCATTTGGATCCCTGGGGCGCACGTTTCCATACCTTCCTAGTATTTCTACATTGCTCGGAAAACGTGAGCCATTCGAGAATGGAGGTCACTTATTATGATGTGAAGTACTGCTTTGATGCTCATAAGTAACTGCTGTTTCTTTATCGCATTTCCTTCTGGCTTTACTATACTTCTCTCTGTTCAGATTCCATTATCATATACTGTAGGCGTTTTCTTTGCAAGCTTGGGGCATTTTTGGGTGGCTACATATAAATGTGGCACATTATAATATATAATAAAAGTTTCCCTGACAGACGGTAATAGTATCCAAATGCGCGATACCAGTGATAATTACCAAAAATCTTGCAAAACCACCTATTATTCTGTCCATAAAGATATGGGTGTTCGCTATCAAACTATTATTTCGATATTGCGGTCTCCACTTAACTCTTAACAAATCTATTGTACTGACTTCCTGGATTAAAAAGATGATTCAGTTTCAGTTGTCAAGCTGCCTCTCATTGCCCAGTCGTATGGTCTTGGGAGCTACGATTTGCAATTTAGGTTAGGTTACTATGTGCTGAGTGGGCTGGCTCTTCCCACTTGACCAATGGCATTCCAGTGATAATTTTGATTTTTTATGGGCATGCACTTTTCAATATTGATTTTACTTGCATATATTGCACCTGCTATAGTTTTTGTTGTTTGCATATATTTCTTTATGCTTGTTTTACACCTTGTTGCTTCTTTCCGGCAATATTGAACTTAATCCTGGTCCACAGAATTTATCACAGAAATGTAATTTATATAGCAATGTCTGTGAATTATACAATTTTGACGTCCTATTTTGTTCTAAAACTCTTGTGTCTGGTTTGCAACATATTTCAGAAGTGATGATTCTAGGGTTTAAGAAGTCCATTTTGCTTAAGTGTAATGCCATTCTAAGGACCTGTGAAAAGTCTCTGCATATTAGAGAGGGTTTCTCCTCATCTCATAGGCTTCTGTATGAATGTGAATGTCATGAAGCACAAGTGGTTAAAGTCTGTGGTAGACTAACAAATCTTTTTGTCTTTTATAGCTATCAGAACCCAGCATTGGATGACTCTTTTTATAGCTACTTGCTTACCAAAACGGATACAGTTCAGGAAGCGAACTCCAAAGCTTGTTTCATTTCCATTGGTGATTACAATGCTCATCACACTAAATAGCTGAGCTCAGTTATTGCCACAGATAGTCGTGATGTGGCTGCTCTTGACTTCACTATTTCTGGTTGTGAGCAGTTAGTAAATGAGCCCGCACAAAATTCTGGTAACTGTCTTGACCTCGTATTCATACAAATGTTACAGGAATCGATCTTGTGGAGTAGGTTCGCCAGTGGGTTTATCTGATCATAGTTTGATGAAGGTTAATGTGGAGATGGAACAATTTGTTCTTGATGTTAACTTTTCAAGAAAGGTATGCTTGAAACCCCAGGCTAATTGGGGTGGCATTCAACGTGATCTCATTGAGCTCAGGTGGAGTTATATTTATAGAAGCCAAAATATTATTGCATGTTCAAATGAACACCTTAAGACTATAATCGGGAGGAGAATTCCTTCTAAAATCCTCAAGTTTTGTCTGAAGATAAGCCATGGTTTGATGCTGCATGTAAGCTTTCCTAACATGAAAAACAAGGAGCTTATCATTTATGGAGGAACAATCGATTAGACTTTTTGTGGCACAATTTCACTAAGCTTCGAAGTCAAGCTCAGGTGTTCTATTAGAGAGATGCAAGCGCGTATAATGAGGCTGTGAAGATCTTGCTCTCTGTTGGTGATGACCATAAGTGGTGATCAAACTTTAACTTATCACTCTGGAGGTGATTCAAGCAAGCTTCCCTTTTTAAAAGCTGATGGAACTGCTCTATATTGCCCTGAACAGGAGGCAGAACTTTTGGCTCAAGTTTTTGTGAGCAGAAAATGTGGTGACTCTGTGGCTTGCCTCAGTCATGCTTCCCAGATCCAAAGTTGTGTTCAATGGTCTTCACGTCTAGAGAAGACTAAGCTTTACTTCCGAGCCTTGGCAGTTATGGTGGCATAGACTGTAATGGGATCTTTCCCATATTTTTTAAAAAGACTACTGAATTCATTCCCCTTAACATTACTACTATTTTCAGAAGATTGGGTGGACTTGCAAGCTTCTTCTGTTTTGTTGAAGGGAAACACTGCTGCATTACCCAAGGGATTAAATCCATCCTCATGACCCTCTGAATAAAGGCTGATTTCAATTACCGTTGTTTTATTGAAGGTTTTTGAGAACCTGCTCTCTAATCATCTTTGTAGGTTTGTTGAAGATAATAATCTGTTACTAGCATTACAGTTTGAGTTTCGTAAAGGCCCTGGTACTTGTAAAGCACTTGTCATTATCTACCATCTTGCTGAGTGCTCTTAATGAGTTTGCAGAGGCACTTATGGTTGGAAAAGATTTTAGTTCAGCCTCTGACCATGCTAATCATGAAGCATTTATGTACTGTACAAGCCAAGATTATTAGGCATTGTTGGATCTTTCATCTACATTATAAATTAATTTCTAATAGGTAGAACCCAAAGGGTCCTGTGTTGATGGCCAGTATAGTAATGTTATTTCAAGTGTTCCACGAGACTGAGTTCTTGGACCTTTGATATTTGAGCTGGAGAAAAACTGATCGCATACGCAGGTAATGCTACTCTTCTAGCTGTTGTTCCTTCTCCGTGCTTTAGATCTGGGCTTGCAGAGTCCTTGAATAGAGATCTGGCACATATTCATGGCTGGAATAGGCTTCGGGGCAAGAAGCTCAACACTTGTAAAATACAAAGTATAGCAGTTAGTCAATCCTGAAAAACTTTTGTCTTTCCATCCTCATTTATATTTCAATGGTATGCTTTTAAATGTCAGTGACTCTTTTCAGAATTTAGTTGAAGCATTTGATAAGAAACTGACTTTTGAAAAGCACATATCTAATATTGCCTCCTCTGTTTCTCAAAAGGTTGGTATCTTATAGATGTATATTTTAGAATGTTTTGGGATGAAGTTATTACATCGAAGTTTTTAACTCTTTTGTTCTTGTTCTCCAGTGTGGTCTTCAGGTGCTGACTCTCATCAGTTAAGTATATTTTGCCAATTCTTAATGTGGACTTTTGGCATAGTGGGTTTATTATGTTTCTTGCATAAAATGTACTGCAGTGACAAACGTCTTCTGCACGCTTCTTTGCCTGCCCCAGTAGTTTTTGCTTGTAACACTAGGTAGGCTGTTGCTGCAATACTATTCAGTTTGCTAGGAGTTTTATCTTGGTTACCACTAAGATGTAGAACAGTTTATCTAGCGCACCGCGGAATCTTCTGATAATTCACATATTCAAGCAAGGAGAAAATTCATTCCTCCTCTCTGCTGACGGTTCCTGAACTTCAGGTGTATCGGTTTTTATTTTATATTCCCAAATATTTGCGTATTTATCACCTTTTCCTGTAACTTGTCTCTCTCTCTCTCTCTCTCTCTGAAGGCTGATTTCCCTTTGGATCGTTCTTGGACTTATAGTTCGCTGACTCAGTCCATAAGGGTTTTCAGCGGAAGATTTCAAGAAAGAAAGAGGGAAAATGGCGTTGGAGTGCAATATTCTGTCATTAAAGCTACTTAACTCTCACAGCGTTCAGAGCTAATGCATATTGCAAAAGATACTGATACTCATAATGACACATTATTATCATTACCAGCAACAGCAGCAGTAGCAGTATTAGTGGTAATTTTATGCAAGTGATATCGAGAACATCGATGTAAGCTAAGTAACTGCTGCTCAAAACTGCATTATTCATTATGTGAACAACTTAGATCTAAGAGACAAAATTATGATATGCACCCGCGATGGAACTTGCGAAAATGATATTCCAGAAATGAACAGAGTAAATTTCATCAAAAGATTGTGAAAACCTGCCATCCAGCAGAAGAGAACACCTCGACAACGTTGCTTCATGGACATACTGACATAGATCAAGCTCGATTATGAAAGCAAAGTGTATTACGGAACAATACTGCACAGATGTTTCGGGTCTTGCTTAGACACCTCACACGTCTCGAACTGTCGACTCTCCTCGCTGCTGGGAGAAAGGGAGCTGGTGATTTGGTAGGATACATGTACATGGACTACCGGGGTCTAAGCGATGTCAGGCAGGGCAGCCGATCGAGACTACGGTCTACCCCAAAGCCAAACCAAAGTCCTTCAAAAGAAGGCATCGTGCTTACCCCATACAAAAAATGGGAAAAGGCACGTTAAAAGAAGAAGTTTCGGGTCTTGCTAAACAGATCAATGGGAAATGCAACATTTAAATGGTGACATTTTATACAGAGCGTGAGACTCACCTGTATGCAGACAACATGAAGCCCAGGAACCAAAAGGATGGTAAAACGAAGACCTAAGCAGCCTGTCTGGTAAGATGAGACTGTGGTCTTAGGAAGACAAGGAAGAAAAAAGAACTTAACACAGTTCACGACGCAAAAGTGATATGTATGAAAAATTCATGGACATGGAGAGCATCATAAAAAACCTGATTCTTGGCAATCTCCGGT
>JANJGK010000048.1:6854018-6866518 GCA_039081455.1 Macrobrachium rosenbergii
AATTTTGTTTTTTTTTCACAACGTTTTATTTCTTTCTCTCTTTTTAATTCCAACTTTGTGCTTGCTTTCCTACTTGCTTCATCCCTTATTTCTCAATGTAGAGCATTCTCTCTCTCTCTCTCTCTCTCTCTCTCTCTCTCTCTCTCTCTCTCTCTCTCTCTATCGTATATACAACCCCATTTTCTCGCGTTTATTCAACCTCTTCCAGACTGTCTCTCTCGTGTTTTTCCATCTCTCTCATATGTATATCATCCCCACCTCTCTCTTTTTCATTCATATAAATTATACATCTCCCTCTCTCTCATATATATCCTCTCTCTCTCTCTCTCTCTCTCTCTCTCTCTCTCTCTCTCTCTCTCTCTCTCTCTCTATCGTACATACAACCCCATTTTCTCGAGTTTATTCAACCTCTTCCAGTCTGTCTCTCTCGTGTTTTTCCATCTCTCTCTCTCTCTCTCTCTCTCTCTCTCTCTCTCTCTCTCTCTCTCTCTCTCTCTCTCTCTCTCTCTCTCATATGTATATCATCACCACCTCTCTCTTTTTCATTCATATAAATTATACATCTCCCTCTCTCTCATATATATCCTCTCTCTCTCTCTCTCTCTCTCTCTCTCTCTCTCTCTCTCTCTCTCTCTCTCTCTCTCTCTCTCTCTCTATCGTACATACAACCCCATTTTCTCGCGTTTATTCAACCTCTTCCAGTCTATCTCTCTCGTGTTTTTCCATCTCTCTCTCTTATATGTATATCATCACCACTCTCTCTCTTTTTCATTCATATAAATTATACATCCCCTCTCTCTCATATATATATATCCTCTCTCTCTCTCTCTCTCTCTCATATGTATATTATCCCCACCTCTCTCTTTTTCACCCCTCTCTCTCATATATATCCTCTCTCTCTCTCTTTCATGTGCATACGATGATTCAGAGTGGATATAGTCGTCATTAAAAATTTAAATTCCCTGATTTCACCACCTATCTATTAAGTCATAGATTTCCTTTATCTTTTTACAAAAGTAATTTTTCCGGTACGGTTCTAATGTCAGTATACACCATTCTGACTTGATTGTCCACGGCAGTAATTTCGCTGTGGGTCTTGAATACGAAATAAAGATTAACTGAACTCAGCCCAACTATCTCTCCCTCCATGTACTCTGTTCTGCAACAGACATTCCATCAAAGTAATATTTGTTCTTTTTGTTCGCTGTCATTTTCTTTCCGAGCTCTATATAGAGTGGATTTTTTCCGGACTCTGGAATCTCCCCAATCAAAAAATTCATCTACCTCTCGCTCTTTACATGGACCTACATCCCTTTTTCATCAAAACGTTCTGTTTGAGAGAGAGAGAGAGAGAGAGAGAGAGAGAGAGAGAGAGAGAGAGAGAGAGAGAGAGAGAGAGAGAGAGAGAGTGGGTGTTTGGTGAAAGAAGAATCGGTGCTCTTGCTGTGTGTGTGTGAGAGAGAGAGAGAGAGAGAGAGAGAGAGAGAGAGAGAGAGAGAGAGAGAGAGAGAGAGAGAGAGAGAGAGAGAGAGAGAGCTTTTACTATTTCACTCACTTATAACTCGACTTATTGCCATAAGTGTTTATTCAATTTAATAATTAATGCAGTTGGCAGAAGATGTTAAAAAGCAAATACACAAAGAAAGTTTGTTTATCTTACGTCAAAAGCTAAAAACGGAGAAGTATGAATTTACATTAAAAGTGAAATCTTTGGTTAAATACATCTTATGTATGCGCAAATATTGGTAAGTTCTTTCATTAAAATCACAAAATTTTCATATCCATGAGGAATTTGCAAAATGAAAATATATTTCAACCTCGATTCAAGTTAGAGGGGCCCACTTACAGATCTCTGGTTATGACAATGTTTATCTTTCGATTTGTAAACAGCTTAAAACATAAAATAAAGACTCTTTTTTGCGTAAATTCCTTTATTTTATGCCCTTAAGGGCCAAATGAAAAAGAACTATCTCTACGATCTTATAAAATCAAAATCATTTCCCTATCCTTTGCCAATTATGACCAATTCAAATCTGGTTGCAGGATTAGCAAATGCAATTTGACTTCATGAATATGGATTGGGGGATAACTTGTTCACTCTGAAAGCTCACTTCGGACAAACGTCTTCACCATACATCTCTTATAAAATGTAATTTATACAAATATCTTATATATATATATATACATATACATATATATATATATATATATATATATATATATATATATATATATATATATATATATATATATATTATATATATATATTACATACACACACATATCATAGACATACTTTATAACATCAAAACGAAAACGATGCGCTTAAGTTTTATATACATATGAATATGCGTGTGTGTGTGAGTGCGTAACTGATATATATATATATATAATATACTTGTTTGTTTTCTTGGGGTGTAACCCCAAGACTGCACCATCCCTTACTCTGTGCGATATTTCTCCTTCACTGGTATGTGTAAAATTAAGTGTTCATATGAAAATGATCTGTTTGATGTCATTTTAAATTCAGATAATTTATTTATCGTAGTATGATTAGAAAAAAACAAAATAATATAAAAATTCGGCAAAATTAAAGCATCACAGATATGTACTTTTTTTGTAATTCATTTCTCAAGCGACATAATATAGTCTAATGCTATCTATCTATCTATCTATCTATCTATCTTTCTATCTCTCTCTCTCTCTCTCTCTCTCTCTCTCTCTCTCTCTATATATATATATATATATATATATATATATATATATATATATATATATATATATATTAAAGTATATCATAATTCAGTCTTACACGTGATTTTATACATAAAACAACATATGGAAGAAATGAAAAATGGTTGTAAATCCTGGCCAGCGTCAGGTTTAATGCTAAGCCATCTTCAAAGGACTGATACAAAGTGGTAGAAATTCATAATATATACGCTAAAAAGACAGTACATACGAACATACAATCGACTGGAAACCAAGCAATTGCACCTGACAGGTTTCCAGCCGTTTGTTTATTCATCTGCACTGTCTTGCTAGCGTGTATATTATGCATGCCTGCCACTTTTATCACTCCTCTAAAGATGTCTTAGCAATAAAGCAGACACCGGTCAGGATTGACAACCGTTGTTAATTTCTTCCCTGTGGTGTTTCATATGTATGTGTGTGTGTATATATATAATATGTATAGACATATATATATATTTATATATATATATATATATATATATATATATATATATAATATATATATAATGAGCGCACCGTCGTTTTGGAAAATAAAAAAAAAATCCATGAAGAAGAGTTAAACGTTAAAATTCAGCAGATAGATTGGAAAGAATAAGATATATATAAGGGAAATATAGTTGACACATTACCTACACAAAGTTTCATTACTTGTAAAAGAGAAAGCATATGAGAGTTATTATGCCAGAATACAAGAGTCCCCTTATTGTCATCCAGGGGAACACAAGCATTTTTAAGGGAAACGGAATTTTCCTGAAATGGAACTGAATCTTATAAAGGTGAAACAAAAAATCACCAAAGGAAAACAAAGGTTTCCCCAATATGTACTAAATTTCACAAATAAAACCATTATTTGCCAAAAGCGAAGCGAAATTCCAAAAATATTAATCTAAATGAACCAAATAATGAATCAAAATTCACAACGCCCAAGGCATAATTCACTAAATAGAACACAAAATCTCCTCTTCTGGTAAGTACAATTAGTCATGAACACCTGAATACTCCTTCAATTCAGTGGCATTCATTAAAGCTACCCCATCTTTTTCCCCTTCGACTTACCCATTTAAATGATCAACTTTATCATTTCACTTGTAATACCGAGAACGGCAACCGAGTCCCGCCCTCGCTTCCCTGATTGACTCGTGAGGAGCCAATTTCATATCGGATAATCTGGATAAACCGTGACTTTATTTCATTTATGGAAGAATTCTAATTCATTCCCCGAGACCTGATTCCTATCTCTCCCTCTCTGTCTCTTTCTCTCTCCAGCATGCTAGTACTTTAACCAGCTGTGTGTGTGTGTGAGAGAGAGAGAGAGAGAGAGAGAGAGAGAGAGAGAGAGAGAGAGAGAGAGAGAGAGAGAGGGAGAGAGAGAATCTTATTTATCATTCATTTATAATAACACCAATGCTATTATTTTAACAATTTTCGTTCCAAACGGACGATTACACTACCTCTCTCATTCTCTGCAGTGCTCAGCATGTGAGGAGAGAGAGAGAGAGAGAGAGAGAGGGCGTGAGAAAGAGAGGGAGAGAAATTATGGTCCCCATATCTTCCATTTCCCCAAAAACGATGACAGTATCATCTTGCCAGACCTAATCCTAGCCGGTCCCTCAAGATCTTCCAGTCTATTTTCGCCTCTTCCGGAGGATTAATCACCAATTCTTTCTCCCTCCCCTCGGGAGAACACCAGGATCCATTCACTCGCAATCAGTGTCTAATGAATAATCGAATGTCATTTGCAGCCAGCCAGAGAAGGGTGGAACCGTTTGCTTATTTTTTTTTTATTCGTTTCATTTTATTTCAAACCACACGGGAATGCAACACCCATTATATACGAAGGTGCTTCCGTGGATATTCCTTACAAGGAACTTATGAATTTTGTCGTGAGTCTCTGTATTGTATTATAATTTATATATACATACATACATGCATACATACACACACATAATATATGTGTGTCTATCTGTGCGTATAAGCTAACAGAAACTATGATAGTATAAGTTTTGAAAACTGAAGGAATGATAAATCAATGGGTATGCAGATAGTCAAGTTTGAAATGTTAGCGTGACACGCAATCGGGTACACTTTAATATGCATTACGGAAGAATAAATGCACATACATATATGCACTCACACAAACATTATATATATATATATATATATATATATATATATATATATATATATATATATATATATATACGTATACACATATATATGTTTACATGTATGTATGTATGTATATATATATATATATATACATATATATATATAAGTATATATACACATATACACATAATCCATTTCTCATGATGCAGGCTGAGTCCCGAGCAAAGAAATGGCTATGATCATTACCACATTCATAAAATTAAACAGCTGAGTTGTGGATGAACCACGCAGAAAGCTTCCTTAAGACATGCTGCTTCATTTACCTAAACGGAAGGCTCATTATCACGGCGTGAACAGGCAACCCCCTCACCACACATACACACTACACTATTCACCTCTTTCTTGCATGCACTCTTGTTCTCAACAACGTCTTCTTCTTCCTTCTAACACTCCCGGATTGCATACTAATTTCGCCAAACTGTCATCCTCAATTTTTTCCCATGTGACTGTACCATCTCAAAACGTTCTGATGTGTCCTTTCACCTAAGCTAACCATTTTGTCACTATCTACTGACACACTTCTCACCTTTCAAATCTTCTTATGCTGCATGTACTACATAAAGAACTGATCTCTACACCTTCCATTTTTCCTTTTATTCACGTTCAGCATTCAGACATCACTTCCATAAATGACAATTGGCTCACTAATCCCTTCACACACTCAAGTCTAGACTCCACATCTACTCCAAATGTTTTACAATCATCCTACTCACCTCTTGCTTCACTTCGTAATTCACCTCTTGTCTCATTTTACTATCATTCGAAACATTTACTCCTGGATGCTTCTGCAAATCCACTGCATTCATATTTCCAATATTTACATCAATATTCAGTGTTCCATCTTCTTGTTTGCCATGAATATCTTTTTCACAATCAATTCCAACTTTCCCTTCATAACCCTTTCAGACTAGCTTTTGCAGTTTCTCTTCATCATCCCCAATCAGAAGTGTGTCATCGGCAAATATCAGCCATTTTACACTTTTTACGACGCATCCACATTTGCTGACCTTTCTCTGGCTTTTCTCATCACCCTATCCAAAAGATATTAAACAAACACAGGGGCATAACATACCATTGCCTCCAGGCCCTTTTTAAACCAAATCACTCACTATCCTGCTTACAAACTCTAATGCATGCTTCAGGTACATCGTAGAAATTTCTTAATGTTCTCAGCAATTTCCCTTACTTATACTTTAAACACCATCCAGATTACCCCTCTGACAAATATTCTATCATAAGTTCAATCTGGGTCCGAGTATGTCATATACTGGTTTTTCCTCTTATTCTCAAACTTCTGACATAACTGTTACAGGACAAACACTTGATTCACGCACTCTGTTCCTAGTCTAAACCCATACCGTTTTTCTTCTCTCCTTTTTTTTTTTTTTTATTATTTTCTCAGCTGAAGTTCTATCATACACCTTCCCTGATATACTGAGTCAGGTCATGCTCCTGTAATTATTATAGTTATTCTTCCCGCCATCCGTTCAGAGACATTCCATCATAATGGCATACCTTACACACTCTAATGAGCCACACAATCCAGCTTTTACCATCATACAAAACATATTACTTGTAACCCCATTAAATCCTGGTGTCTTTCCATTTTTCACACTCCTCCTTACCCTCCTTACATCGTCAATAGTAACTTTCTAATAAATTTTCAGTTTCACTGAACCTTTCATTCTGCATTATTAAGCTCTGCATCTATTTTATCCTCCATATTCAGACCCTGTTTCGACACAGATTGTGCCCATCTCCACATCAGGTCTCCATGGTTTAGAGGCAATGAATAAATGAGAATGCTCCAGGTGTTAGTTGGTGGAGTGATTTATCTGATTAATTCTAGTAACGCAAAAGATTCTGGCCTACCAAACAGTCTTCCTTCATGGCACCACACGACAGAACCACCTGGAAAAGGCTCATTAAAACCAGGACAGCATAGAGAAATTTAGCTGGGAAGACGAAGAGGAAAAAGCAGAAAACAAAGATAGCCACAATAACCTACTGACTTCTCGTTTTATTCACATTTTAGTTCACTTGTCACTACAAAACGATGAATCCAAAAATTGATCAGATGAAGAAACCTCGGCTTCCGATAAAATGATTCGAACTTGCTCACATTGGGATGGGGTGTGGTTAAGCTAATCAAGGCTTCAGAGTGATAAGCATATCCATAAATTGTGAAGAAATCGAGGGGTTAAAATGCCATTGTGGGTATTACAAACAGATATACATTTGGTAAAAATGACCAGTAGATTCTACACATACACACACACGTATACACACACACACACACACACACACACACACACACACACACACACATATATATATATATATATATATATAATATATATATATATATATATATATATATATATATATATATATATAATCATGAAGCTACAAATGTCGTTTAATATCCAATTCATGCTACTTCGGGAATATCCCCGAAGGCGAATTATCACCGAAGGGGAATTATAAGTGGTAAACGGATCGGTACCGTCGGGTCTCGATCCCTCGACACAGTACCTTCCAACGACTCCAGTCGACGGTCAAACCACTGAGCCATCAAGAGGGGTATAAGTTAATACCGAATCTGCCATACTTGTTTACCATTGAGGGCGGGGAAATTGTACTTAGCATCGGCATTAACCCACCTCCACCATGATAGCTCATTGGTACATTTGGAACACATAGCTCTTTTTATGAAATTATTATTACACAGTGATTTGATACAATCATGAAGCTACAAATGTCATTTAATATCCAATTCACGCTACTTCGGGAATATCCCCGAAGGGGAATTATCACCGAAGTGATAAATGGATCGGTACCGCCGGGTCTCGATCCCCCGACACAGTACTTTCCAACGACTCCAGTCGAGGGTACTGATCCATTTATCGTTTATAATTCCCCTTCGGTTATAATTCCCCTTAGGGGATATTCCCGAAGTAGCGTGAATTGGATACCAAACGACATTTGTAGCTTCATGGTTGTATATAAATCACGGTGTGATAATAATTTCATATATATACATATATATATATATATATATATATATATATATATATATATATATATATACGTATATATGTGTGCGCACATATACACTATATAATCATCTGCGTGTGAGCGTGTCTTAAGAATACCGTAATTCCAGGTAGCACTTCAATGGGGCAAATACGGCGTGCTGTCCGTTCTTCTGGACTGAAGAACCTCGGTTTACCGATGAGTGAACAAACTAGAAGACTAAAGTCATCAAAATCTGGAAATTCCATGAGTCAGACAAGAGTCCCTCAGGGAACCAACGACAAGTGAAATAGGGTCCTCTGTTCTCTTTATGCCAACACAAAGACGCCTCCTCAGGGGTATTTGTTAGCGGATTGCGGTAATCGGAACACAGGACGGGGAGGGAATAAAGGACGCGGAAGGAATAGGAGTGGAGAGGAGACGGATGCTGAGGGAGGGACCTGAGGAAGGGGGAGGGGGGGGGGAGGAAGGAGGGATGGATGGGATGAATCCATCTAAGAATAGGAATGGGGAAAACTCCAAGAGTAATGCTTCCACTAAGCTGTTGTTGAGCCGCACAATACACTCCCGACAGCAGCAGCGCTTAAGGGAATTAATGATCTGCAAAATCTCTTGATGCATTGAACGCAATGCCAACCCGCTTAACGAACCGCCGTCATTTGGCGTCAACTGCTCTTTCGCCAGGCTTTATATTCTACTTAGTTTATTGTCTTCTGTGTTAATGTGCATCGAAGCACGTGTATATTTGCGGTATCTTGAAATACAGAAAAATTCAACATAACGGGACAAAAAGAATGGGAGAATATAAAAGTAAATTCACTTTTTTTTTTCACTGAATAGTTGGTGTGGAAACAGCGGCAAGAGGAATCTCAATTTTAATGCCTATTTTATTTGACAAAATAAAATTTTGTTAGATAAAGTACATAGTCTACGCTGGTCGATTTTTCAGTGGACTTCTTCAACCAGTAAATACAGAACTTATTTACGAATAACAGGAAAGAGAGAGAGAGAGAGAGAGAGAGAGAGAGAGAGAGAGAGAGAGAGAGAGAGAGAGAGAGAGAGAGAGAGATCCTTCGGCCAGAGCATTAAGAAATCTTACGCTGAGGAGTGGTTGGCCTTTGGCAGTCCCGTCAGCAACGGAGACAAAACGAATGACACGACAGACCGCGGCATTTATTGCAAATGGAGCCCCCCCCCCTCCCTCCCACCTTCCAAATCAAGCACGAGCAGTTCGTTTGTTTACATCATTGATAACCTTGAACTGTCGAGTTCTAGATCACGATTATTATTATTATTATTATTATTATTATTATTATTATTATTATTATTATTATTATTATTATTATTACGTAAGAGGAAGCAAAGTTACCTCAAAACTGAGATAAAAGAAATCCACAAAACATGTAAGTGCTTATGAGCTTTTCAGTCAAGAAACATGCCAAGTGCCATTTTTTAAAATATAATAAGTTAAATTAAAAATACTTTGGCCCAGGATGGCGCTTGGCATGTTTCTCGACTGAAAGGCTCATATTATCTGTTGGTCCTCAATTCCCTTTGTTCTATTAACGAAGTTCCTCTTTCGCTTAAGATCTTTACTCCAAAAGTATTATTTTCATCACCTCCTAAAAGGAGAATATGTTTTGTTTATTTGTGCGTTTATTATCAGGATTGTGCAAAAAAAGTAATTCTGGATTTCTATGAAAATTTCAGCATATGCGGGCTGTGCTAGTAACGAGCGATCAATGGTTAGTTATCGGAATCTATACGAAATCTAATAATATCATCATTAAATTTGCTTAGCAAAACTTACTGGAATGATACTAACAAAGAAAACTAAACCAATCTACAGACTAACCAAACCAAAACATAACCCTCATAAGCGGGGTGAATAACTATTTATTCAAAGGAAGTCTGACAGAGGGTGGTGTCTTCTCTTAACCCGTGTAGATGCGTCCGGATCTCGAAGACAACCGCTCCTGGCCAATAAAAATATCTGCTCATATGGGTTTGACTTTCGTGGAGGTATATACACATCCTGCGGGCTATGTTGTTCTGCTTATAAATTTACTGAAATCGGAGAGTCATATATCTGTACTTTGTGGGGCTCAACTGAATCTTGAATGGCAGGTGGAAAACTTGAGCAAGGAAAAGCTGAAGTCGGATAGTTATGGAAAAAGATACCAAATGTGCCATTTAACTGTCCTAGAACTAAGGAATACTGGAAACAGATAAAGAGAAAGGTGCACATTCTTTTTTATGTGATGTGTTTCGGTATCATCTCATTACAGTACCAAGTGTAAATTGACATACAGATCAGAGCAGAAGATGAAAATCGAAATACTATACAGGCACTCTCTGAAAAATGTCTCCAGAAAACATGTAAATCACCGCGATGTCAAAACTCCACGGAAGAACTATGCAAGTGCTTAATGAAAATACCTCTGACGCAAGGCACTTGTAAGTTCAAACGTATCAATACTTCTATTCAAGGCAAGGAATAGCTAATTTCTTAGCCATTGAATGAACTTAATCAACCGCGACCCTTCTTGAGGTGAAAGGATTACCCCTGTAACTTTCTTTCAACAGGCTTAAGTTAGGTTAGTTTACATTAATTTCTCCCTCTACTTCTTCCTACGATCCTTATCATAATCCCACTTTCACTTCATAGGTGCTATCAACACAGCTCCGACAAAAAGCATTTACAAAATTATATCTAGGACACCGGCTGTGACCAAAGAGCATATACTGTAAAACCAAACTAATGATATAACTGTAATACAGCTTACCAAATTCTACAATGTGATCAGTTTTTCCAAACAAAACCTTCTGACAGACTCCTCGTGCAACAAATACTTCTTGCTTTTTCTTTTCTTTTCCTCGAGAACATCAGAGAAACAGACAACTTTAAACTGCACAAACTTCAGTTAAGTTGTGCCATCCCGGATTACACCTCCATACATTTCAATATAATCCATCTCACAAATGGCATCGTTTAAGCAGACATTCAAGTGATATTAATGGCCACAGTGTTGCATCCTGTAACGACAGAGGCACTTCATCAGGTGTTGCACGTCCATTAGTATTGCAGGAGTGGGCGTAGAGCAACGCTGATGATTACGGAGTACTTGGTGGTCTCTCATTCTTTACAGAATCGATGGACAATAATCGCTTCGAGGGCAGTTTACACAATCTACTCAACTAATGCCATTCATTAGTTGTATGTTTGATAACCTGATACACTGTATAACGCAACTAAAGACAATTGGATTATCCTCACTTTTATAAAATAAAGCTGAATTTCATCAACTGCTGCTAAGAATTCCATAGATTCAAATGATTATGACGTATGTGGCTGGAACATTGATAAACACAAAAGCAGAGATCTGTTTGCTTTGCAAATTCAAAAACACATTAGAAAATCTTCCTAATCTTTGTTACCATATCATGAAGTGTGTTACTTCGCCTAATTCATTACTCCTGCAATGATGAAGACGTCACTTTATTCTCTCAATAAATCATAATACCACTAAATATCGCCGTAGCATAAAATTCTGGAATTTTTTCCTATACCAGAAAAAAAATCCTGCACTTTGATATCCCTTACCGAAAAATAAGCTGATATTACTCAAAGACTGGCGTCGATGGCCATACTTGCTCCCTCAGTTTATATATATTCATTCAATAATTCGATGATAAAACTTATTTCAGCTCTTCCTTCGCAGAGGACCAGCATCTTGCTATTATCCTGAAAACATATTCCCCATGAACTCACTTGCCAACAAATTACAGACTTGGTATAGCTTGACTGACTGATCGATTATGGCTAATAAAACTGCGTCACAACATCTAGGTTAAATTAATAAATTAATCAAAGCCTTAAGTAACACCTTCCCAAGTATTCTAAATTTTACAGCTTCCTAGTGCAACGAGTTTTGTTTCTCTCTCCAAAATTATTGTAACCATTACTATAACAAATGCAAATGAACAATTGATCAATCTTCTTGTTCAGTTCTTTAGGCTATCCTCCTCTTCCAGTAATTTTAAGCAGATGAAATATAAGCTTCTCGTGCTAGTGCTATTATCCTAAGGACACAAATTAAAGCATCCATTTAATATACACGTCAAGAAACTTAAGAACTTTGTGTATGTCTCTGGTGTGAAACTGTTGAAACGCCACTCCACTTACCCTGATCCTCCCAGTATCCTTTCTCCACCTGTTCCTCAGCTCATCTCCCCCATCTGCCTCGTCTTTTTCCCTGTCACTCCCTCTACTTATTTCTTATTTTTTCACACACACACACACACCAATTACTACTTTGGTCATCCAACGTAATACTAGGAGATAGTTATATTCATTAGTCGTAGGCTATACACATACATACACATAAACATACACATGTGTTATGAATGTCGCTAGAAATTCAAACATCCTGGTATTTAATTAACCTTACCTCTCTTGCCAGTCTAATGGTTAGCAACGTCAACTGGAAGTCGTTGGAAGGTACTGTCGGGTGTTCGAGTCACTTAGGTACCAACCCATT
>JANJGK010000048.1:6876518-6896518 GCA_039081455.1 Macrobrachium rosenbergii
AGAAAAATCACTTAGGTACTAATAAAATATCCCATGCAGTATTCAGTAAAGTGTTTAGTAAACCTTCTGGAAATAACAAAGTGAAATTAGAAGCAAAAATGCATTATGGAAATACACATAAATATACATGAGTATTCACATTCACCATAACAAAGCATTTACATACAGTCTTCAGTGGAATACCCATGTTTATGTAAGAGAAAATGATTACACTACCGGCCTTGGCAATCTTTATTCAAATTACTTCAGGGAAAAAACAAAATCATAAAATGTAGCGATATCGCTTAACAAAAATACTGTACCTAAATCTCTTGCAGTATATAAATACCTGTATATATATATATATATATATATATATATATATATATATATATATATATATATATATATATATATATATATATATAATGTATACGCATATTAGCAAACACAGATGAGCAGCTATTAAGATACAATAAATCCAAAGATAATTACAGAACGCTTATGCGTATACATTTATATTTATGGCATCCAAAATATTTGTATAATAATTTATAAGTCAACGAACATTTCCTCACCATTACCTTTCTTAAGTATCCATCGGAAAATTCCTTCTGGAACCACGAGTCCTCAGCTATCAAGATTCTTTCAGAGCACACTGTTCCAAGACTTTCCATTCCCATTAACTCCAAATGCTTTAAACCTGGCAACTATGTAATCTTTAATACCCTTCCTTTTAATTCTGATAGCCCAGCACAACGAACCTTTTACTTTTCAAAGCTCCATTAAGCATACATTCTGTCGTTTTGTTTTCGTTCTAAATAATTTTCCTATTACTGGACCATGTACTGTAAGCCTACTATTGGATTTTTATTTTTTTTATTTCTCCATTCAGCTCCATCACACTGGAATTTCATACGTCTTCAAAGATTTCTCGACAAAATAGCAGGTACGCCCTCACATCTCTTGAAACAATCATGCTATGTAAATCTTTGTTCTTCCCAGTGTGAGCACCCTACCCTTTCACTTTTACGGCATCCAGTTCCATATCTTCCAACTTTATCTCCGTAACCACTTTCTCTCTCGTCCTATTCTCTTCTGCATAAACCTAAATCAAATCACAAGCGAAAATTACATGCCATTCCAGATCAAGCCTTAAAAATTACAATAATGATCCAAATAAACCCTGACGGTCACAAGACCCTTAGGTCGCCCCACTGCTGCAACTTACAAGCAAGAGTGATTTTTGAATACATGCTCTTGTTAGCTTAATGCCAAAACGCAAATTGTCCACATCCCTACCGAACTCACCACCAATCTCTATGGATAACACTCCAATCAATTAATGACGCTTTATGACTTTAACCAGAACTCCAGCTAGAGAATGAGAGGAATTCCATCTCCTACATCACCTTCCCCAATTCCATATACAACCAAATCAGATTTGGGCGGCTTTCTGCTACATCTCGATTAGTGCCGAGAGACAATACAATACAAGGCTCTCACTCTACATCTCTCTCTCTGTCTCTCTAAAGCCGGAATATTGCTCACTGAAGTGTGACACAACCTAAGTTGCAAAGCAATTCACCTGATCGACACAGAACGGAGATGATCAATTCGCGTAATTCCCAGCCTAATGTAGCGAATATAATCTCAGTCGTATTGACAACCACTAGGTGGCGGCATTCGGACGCTGGAACTACACTATTAGTAAAATCGAATGGCTGGCTCAGGGTGACAGCATTAATTGAGAGAAGGCTGGAAGATCAAAATCATTTTGGGATTTTCCTAGTTTTCCTTTCAAGCTAACATTGTTTATTTTCTCAGTTTCTATTACTATTAATACTATAGAGAGAGAGAGAGAGAGAGAGAGAGAGAGAGAGAGAGAGAGAGAGAGAGAGAGAGAGAGAGAGAGAGCAGAGTCCCGAACATTCCCATTCTTAAACTGATGAATTAAAGCCAAGCTTGTGAAAAGATTAAATCGACAACGCATTCATCAATCCTTACCACACCTACCCAGAAGCCTCACCGCTAACACCCCAAGCCCTTTTTTTCTTTGAACATATCTCTTTATCATACGCTTCTATCCTGTATTGCGTACACTGAGAACCGTAAAACTCATCTCTAAGTGTTTTTGCAACAGTGATCTCTCTCTCTCTCTCTCTCTCTCTCTCTCTCTCTCTCTCTCTCTCTCTCTCTCTCTCTCTCTCTCCTCTCTCCTGCAACCGTTTACACCTAGCAGTGACAAGGAAGATATTTTTCCAATTCAGGTCGTGTCTAAAGTAGTAACAACTCCAGTTTAATAAAACTTCTTGTTTTGTTAAAGTTCACAAGCAAATATCAAGCAAAGTATTATCAACGGAATCATTTGCATTTCATTCCTATATCATTCAGAAACTGAGATTTGTGCAGCGTATTCTTCAACTATGAGAGGCACAAACGGACATGTGAGAGAGAGAGAGAGGAGAAGAGAGAGAGAGATGAGAGAGAGGAGAGAGAGAGAGAGAGAGAGAGAGAGAGAGAGAGAGAGAGGACCTTGTTTTGGTTCTTGACACAGAAGCAAATAAGCTTACACTGTTGTTGACCATTTTCTTAAGATGCATATGGAACGAGCCCTTTCCTCTCACTCCGAGATACAGGGGTCTTCAAAAACGGTTTTAGGGATAACCCATAAACAACAAAACACAAAATAAGGAAATAGTTTTCAGCAGAGGCGATCAAAAAACGAGCATATAAAGTCACCCCAAACTAAAGTCATCAATCCTCCCTCAAGCCCACTTTGTGGTAGGTTAAAAAAGAAAACTTTACCCTTGGCATTTTTTCATTTCCCGATCGGTAACTTTGTATCATGAACCCTAAGAATAAATAAATAAATAAATAAAATAAGCTAAAGCAAAGAATTACCAAACTATGTGTATGAACTTTTATCCACATCATTCAAGGAAGAAAAGTATTGAAATGTATGAAATTTGAAAAGATTAGAAAGATAATTCAGTGACTAGATCTTGACAAATATGTAGTATAGAATCCCAAGGAGCAACATATTGTCCATAATTTAACCACGCATTATTTTTTAATTACCTAAATCGTACTGAATGCTTATTGCACCAGTCAAATTTTCTTTTAAGTTGGACTCAGTGTGACGAATTCTTGCCACAAAAACTATGACAAAGTTTCATTCATATCCACCAAAAGTTCATTATCAGCAAGGCGTTATCCGATGACCGTTCCCATCAAATTTCATTAAAATCTTACTTATGTGCTATCGAGATACTCTGTTAAATACACACAAACACGCACACACATACGAGGGTGAGTGCAATATGCAATCATGGAGGTTGGGATGATGATGAAGAATTCACAATTGGTCTCCAACCATCCAGTTGAAAAATTTAGCAACTATGTAGACCAATAATAACTTGCAGTTTCAGGGCACTACAAATTTTTGTAATCAAATTTCATAATAACAGCAGTGATAATGCTGATGACCTAATTACTGCTAAGTGGTCTAAGCGGAGGTATGTTTCCACTGAGAAGATCTTGCTTGCGCAGGTGACTGAAACGCTAAGTCGGGCTGTCATTTTAGCTGTCTATACTAGCAGTGAAAACTATAACCAGTAAGCTGTTTATTTTACCCTATGTACTGATAACGCTATGGAAAAGATCGAATCTGGCAGTTAGATGTATAATACGTTTGTCTGTACCTGACACAAACAAACTTTATAGTTTTCTGTTGTCGTTTATGCCTATTTTTTTTGCACACAAGTAAAAGAATGACTCCTGCCTTGGTTGTACACTGTGTCCTTTGCAAATGTCAAAGCAGTCAGGATGTAGCCAAGTCGTACAGACTTATTGCTTTTTTTTTTTAGGAGGGCACCGGTCGTAACGAACAAAATGTCTTTATACATAAAACGAATTTAAGGTACGCGCAATCAAAAATAATTCCACTTAAAGTATAACTGTCTGCGAAATATTAAATTCCGGCGAGTCATCACACAAAAATGGGAAAACGTAACTTCCGATGTTTTGCAGTCTTGGGGAGCAATTACCATTAAAATTAGTTCTTTTCTCAGGAATTATGAAGGTGTTAATGGAATTCTCTCCGCAAATGACAAACTGCAAAGATTAAAGTCACGTTTGTAAGATTCAAAGTGCTCTGCATTTCGAGAAAAAATATGAACGCATATCCGAAAAGTTGACTCACTCACACGTTCAAAATCTCTGTCAAATTATGCAGAAATTTGGAGCTAAAAGTTTTCCTTCAACGTGAACACACAGATATGTCTAAAAAATATATTTCGTAATACTCCCAAAAAGGAGCCATGTAACTGGGACACAAAATATACTAAAAAAAAAAAAAGTTGGTAAAAGGTGAAGTATCTACTTTTTACCTACGTGGAGAATGGCAGATTTTGTTTGTCAGAAAACTTTTCGTTTCTATATACGGATGCGCAAACAGAACATTATGACTCCTACAAACACACACACACACATATATATATAATATATATATATAAATATATATATACTCGTATATATATATATATATATATATATATATATATATATATATATATATATATATATATATATATAATCCTTCATCTGAGCCAAATGTGAAAGGATGCCAGCATCAGCTGGAGTAAAATATAAAGGCAATAGAATGATGATCACATTACAAAAGATTGTTGAGATAACAGAAGACTAAGTGGAACAGCACAAATAAATAAAAATAAACAAAGGAAATGGGTTTAGACTGTTTTTATATAATTTATCAAGGTGCAATCATTCTTAATGCAAAATAACTCATGTACACAGCGCTTGGCCCCAGCCACTATGGGCATAAGCGGCCACAATATCTCAATTAGATCTTCTGACTAAACACGAAATTATAGCCTTCAACGTTACTGACGAGAGAGAGAGAGAGAGAGAGAGAGAGAGAGAGAGAGAGAGAGAGAGAGAGAGAGAGAGAGAGAGTCTGGAGGTATTTCCCGATAAAAAGTCTGGGTTCGATGAATTAATTACTTGGCAGAGAGAACAGACACAAATGATATCTCTCTCCATCGGTTTGATGGGTTTCTACTTGATCAGCATTCCTCCTCCGAATGGTGCAATTAATCTTGCATCGTTTTGCTTCTGCTTCATTGGTATTGCCGTACTTAGAATATTCTAAAAAAAAAAGTGGCATATACTTTTATGAAGGGCACTTGTGACCAAGAAAGAAATAGGAATATTGAGTGGCACTACAACATTTCGACCTTATTTCCAAAGAACTGACGAATATAGTCGAAACCTGTTAGGACCTACACCCAGTCTTACTTTTTCACCTGTGGTAGTATTTGATAGACGAATCGCGTGCTAATGTGGTTATATAGTTATACATACATACATATATATATATATATGTATGTATATATATATATATATATATATATATATATATATTTATTTATTTATATATACATGTGCGTGTGTGTGTTTATTATAGTTTTTTTTATAAATACGTCAGTGTTAGAACACTGTATTACATTGAGAATCAGAACAGAGGCGCAATTATTTTTGTATGACAATCTTTCCACCTCGGTTTTCGTATATTCAATGCAATGCAATAGATTTTCAGGGAAAATAGAAAACATCATCCGAGTATTCTGGTTCAATTTCCGAAATATTGCAGGAAATTTTTCATTAAATTATTAACATGGACGATAGACGCAAGGCGTAAGCTTCGATTCGATGCTGCAGTGTTGGTCATTTTTTTCGGCGCAATATTAAGAAAAAGTAATTTTATTTGTGAGTTTCGTTGTACGACAATATTAAACACATAACGATACTTGGAAACTAAAAACAAATAAATGAATAAATAAAGGTAACACTCGGAAAACCTCTCTCACGAAGCAACAGCCAAACAAACGTTCACTAGAAAAGTACTTTTAGGGGCAAAGGGCATGGGATGGGCATCCTACTGCCTTTTTCTGACGCAGCCCGAAGGAAATAAGAAAATGCAAAAGGAAGGCATAAAGTGGCATTTCACTGCCTCTTGTTCCACCTTTGTTAACTTTGTCTCTACAATCTAATTCTCATTCTTTCTTTTTTAGTTTTCTGTACAAGAAAACTATTGAGATGGCTATTTGTCTGTCCGTGCGCACTTTTTCTGTCCGCCCTCAGATCTTACAACCTACTGAGTCCTGAGGGCTGCAAATTGGTATGTTGATCATCCACCCTCCAGTCATCAAGCATATCATATTGTAGCCCTCTAGCCTCAGTAGTTTTTATTCTATTTAAGGTTAAAGTTAGCCATAATCGTACGTCTGGCACCTCTATAGGTACCAACAATACAGGCCACCACCGGACCGTGGCTGAAAGTTTCATGGGCCACGGCCAAGAGTTTCATGAGCCGTGCTGAAAGTTTCATATTGTATTATACACTGTACAGAAAACTCGATTGCGCCGAAGAGACTTCGGCGCATATTATATTTGTTTCTTTTATCTATCGCACGTAGAATATCTATCTATCCATTAGCCACTGGCGCAGTCTTGTTTTTGTTTGTGTCCTTGTCTCTTAATCTTCTCTATCCGCTAATTATCAAAGATCTTCTCAGGCTTTCCTGTCCAGCAAACATCCGCACATTTTTTACTGAATTTATTGTTATATATCCATTTAAGCATGGCCGGACGTTGGATATCTGAAGTGTCCGATTCCCCGACTTCGAGTTTAGTGCTGCCAATGCACGACCGTTGTGAGTCGTCGCCAAGGGTATGATGTACAGCGGTAGCGCTGCCAACAACCACGCCCTCTTCTGAGTTACCTAAGACCATCGCCCAATGCAGGCCTACCCCACTGTAACCATGTCGATTCTCCACCCTTGTATTGGTTCAGCCTCCGATGAACGTAAGGGAGACCTTCCTGCACCATGAATTGTAATTCTACTGCCTGGCATATGAAATATTGAGATCAATATTTCATGTGCCTATGCATTTCGTTCTAGATTCAGCGCCTTTAATTATCATTAGTAGCTAGCGGATAGGGAGTAAATTATCAAGAAACATTTCTTATAGCTCTAGGACAGGTTTTCTCCAAAAACGTTTGCAACCGTAGAGTGATTAAAGAATCACTCGAGTAAAAGACTGCATTACAGTATACTGAAAATAAGTTAAAAATCAAGAATAAGATACGAGAGAAAATATTTCACCCCTGCTTTTGAGATTTACCGACTAGGATCTTCAAAAGTATGGGTCTTCAATTAGAGATATGTTTGCTGTTCGACTTCTTTGGCATAGCTAAACTGCCCTCAGTCCCTTACTAGGCCAAAATATCTGGGGGTCTCTTTGTCTGGACCCTTGGTCAGCAACCAATTCACCAAAAATGAAGTTGAATCAAGATGCCAGCTATAAACCTGCCTCGAAAATTTAGAATGATTACATGAGACAGGGAAAGCAGAAGCAGGAAGTGAGTTTAAAAGCTAAGGCAGTAGAGGAAAAGATAGCAAGCCACTGAGCCGTGTCACCTGAGGATGATCAATTTCTACACCACGACGGGGCAAATATGGGATGAGGAGACTTGACAGGAGGAATCCTCCCCTTCAGTTCAAGAGAGCATTAACCGAAATAATATCCATAGAAATGAGAAAGAGAAGCCACCAAGAGACTGAGAGGAAGAGCATAAGCAAGGCGTTAGCATTATGAGCATTTGCGATGAGCTAAATTCGTCTTTATACAGAAAACTTCTGGGATAATGCGTTTCCCTCCGACTCTGAGGAGAATACCAAGACTTCCCTTTCATAACTGCAATTTCACGGTTGCTTGGCTTATTTTAGTCTCTCCATATTTACTAAAATGGGAGACGTCTTAGATTTATTTGATAGCTGGAGAAAGTTTTCGTGGAAGACGCCCGTCTTAATAAGAAGACTTCCAGTACAATAACGAGTAGCGTTATTTCAAAACTGTAATCGGGATAAGAAAATTTATAGCTTAACAGGAACAAAGAGTTCCATAACTGCCATGGAAAATTTTCAATAGTAAAGCAGAAGAGAGGATTTTAGTCTTACAGCTGGTATGTCATTTCTCATAATTTTAAATGTAAATAGGTATATTTAAATGTAATAAAATCACTAGCGTGTGCTACAAGGCGGGCTTCAATTTATTCCAGCTAAAGTGGAAACTATTACATTCATATATAATAATGGGACCAAAGACATATCCAAGTTTTTAAAGGTAACTAAGACTTTCAAATCCTCCTATAGTGATTGAATTCTAGCAATGACCCCGGATCAGAATTGTAAAAGCGTAAAAGATTATGCCAAAAATAGTTGTTATCTAGGAAGAGGAAAATCAGCACTGAAATCACAGAAAGGAAATTTTTTCAGGAATACAAGAAACAATAACTTGAAGAACTTGAGAACAGAGAGAACAGTAGGTTAAAACGCAACAAATCTTTCACCAAGAAGAAACGATGATTTCAATCCTTGCAGAGACTATGGAGATCCAGTATCTCTCCCTTGTAAAAGGGTATGACGATCCAGTGTCTCTTCCCTTTCATATCTATGAACAATCATCGTCTTGTCGTTTCCAGTCACTATGAAGATCCAGACTCTTCATGTTTCAGTGATGAATATCTACAATCTTCACATCATTCACTGACTATGATGTTGCGCTTCTCTGTCCCTCTGAATGAAGGATACTCAGAATTTTTACTCCGTTCAGTGACTATGAACAAGCAGAATCTTTATCCTTTTCAATAATGAATATATGAAATCATTTTGCCATTCACTGACCGAAACTCTTTATCACTTTCAGTGGTGAATATCTAAAATCGGCATACCTTTCACTGACTATGAAATAACAGCCTCGTTTTCCTTTCAACAATCAATATCTACAAATCTTTACACAATTTACTAAGTGACAATCTCACTATC
Source organism: Macrobrachium rosenbergii (assembly GCA_039081455.1). NCBI lineage: Eukaryota > Metazoa > Arthropoda > Malacostraca > Decapoda > Palaemonidae > Macrobrachium > Macrobrachium rosenbergii. The sequence continues at coordinate 6,885,410 of JANJGK010000048.1, forward strand.
CCGTTCAATGATGATTACTTACAATCCTTATACTATTCGAAGATTATGGAATTATCGTAACACAAAGTGGTAACAAAAATATGCAACGTATGGTATGAGGCGCGGAACGCTAACAAAATTAACTACCAGTCCAGTTGAAATGCCTAAGACTGTTTAACTTTGAAAGATGGATGGCAGAACTTATGACTCTTGCCCCACCATGTACCCTTTTCAGATGCGAAGTCGTCTTATGTTGAAATTCTCTTTGTCTTTATTTTATCGTCCATAATACCTACCGCCAACTCTTTTTTTCTCCTTCTTTATTAATCATTCCTTTGGAATATGATTCCACCAATGCAATTACTTATGCAGGCATTTCATTCTAGAAATACATCTTGCAATATAAATTACCGCAATTACAGACGATAATATATCAAAGATATTTACCAAAATACACATAAAAGTTACAAAATTAACTTAGAGGAAAACAACAAAAACATTGCAGTGCCATCACCAATATGTTCAGAGGGGAGAGAAAAATTTCTAAAACAAGGGCAAATTTACAATAGGCATATTATTTTCGATAAAATCTTTTTAACCTTTACTCAGGTGCACACAAATTGAACAAGAACACTTTTCACGTCACAACACAGCCACGAAAAATCAAAAAAGCAATATGCACTCAGAGAGAGAGAGAGAGAGAGAGAGAGAGAGAGAGAGAGAGAGAGAGAGAGAGAGAGAGAGAGAGAGAGAGAGAGGATCTGCTTATGCCATCCGTCAAGGAAAACCATGTAATCCATTTCTGGTGTTGTTTTTGATAGGATCGAGTCAATCTTCTGAGCCACCAGGGAAGAAGAGGAGGAGGAGGAAGAAAACGAGTAGACACCAACAAGATGGGTTATTAAATTAAGGTTTTACAACGATGTACTCTTTGCCAAGAGCTTTGTGCGTAAAGTTTAGTTTAAAGAACATTATTCGGGAGTACGGGGAATCAACAGAGTAGTTTTTATTCAATGAACTAACCTTAGCTTTAGCTGGAGAGTAAGCGTACACTCAAAGTCTTCTTAAATCCAAAATAAAGGACTTCAGAGGAGAGCATTTTCACCCCGTTTCTGTTTTCCTGACTTGACATTTCTTCCTTCAAGAGGCAGTCACGACGCAAGATAACCCCCAATCAATCAACCGATCGAAAAACGCCTTCCTTTGCATTTCCTCTTGCTTTTTCCTACGGATCCGGACCAGAGACGGGCATCGGGTTGCCCGTCCCTTCCGAGCCTGAACTTAAATGCGTCCTCTTGTTTCTAAATAAACTTTTCATCTTCTCGGGCGCATCCAAAAATGTTATAAGAGTCAGACCTACTTGGATGAGAAGGGAGGCTAGAGATCATCAGAGATTTGTGGAAGATAACGCGCGAGAAAAACATCAGCGGTGGGATTTCATAAGGGCGCTTTTCGTCACGCAGCATTCGAGGGGACGATGACGATAAATATACATAAAAAAAAAATAAAAAAACAGTAATTTACTGAAGTTATTCATAAAAGAAAAACTCACTAACTATAAATTTTATCGGTATAGGTTAGGATAGTAAACATCCTACACACAAAAAAGCACGCAACACATGTACAGCACATTCTTGCATTTGCACTTCATAAATATCTTGGACATCCCAATGCTACTGCATACACCCATATATATTCACACAGTATATATACTGTATATATATATATATATATATATATATATATATATATTTATATATATATATATATATATATATATATATATAGATAAATAGATAGACAGATAGACAGATAGATAGACTGATAGAAAGATGGACAGATAGATAACTCGATGGAATATATAAATATAGTGAAAAAGGGAAAATGGAGATACGCACTTCTTCTCAATATACGATATCAAGAGCACAAATGTATACAAATCCTCGCAATCATCCACAAGTACTCGGAAGGGGAGGAAAAGACAAGCAACAAAGAACAAAGAAGAAGAAAGCAAGCGCGACACTCCCATAGAGGAGATCCAACGAAATAACAATCCTTCTCCCCACCCGACGAACCGCGCATCACTTGAACCAGCCAATTAGGAAAAAAACGAAGAGACCTTTCTGAAGACGCCGTCGAGTGAAATATGACGTGTAATTAGCCGGGCTTAATGACGTGAATCACGTCCGTAATGACGAGTACACGGAAGAGAAAATTAAAACTCATTTACGCTTGAATGCATTTACCCATTCGTTTCCCGGCGTTTCATTTGCGGTTTGATGAAGCAACCATTTACGTCTTCTTCCAAGGACACCATTTATGTTGTCCAAGGACGGACATGCTTGAGTGCCTGTGTGTTTAAGTCTGCAAGTGTTTGAAGTGTTATATAAAACCGGTATGCATTATGGTGGAACGTTAACTCATAAAATGTATGATCTTAATAACTGTAGTGAAGTTCCGTAATATACAATTGACTTCAAAATTTAAGAACATAATTCCAAAGATTCTTTAACTAAAAATAAACCGAATCAGAGAAAGGAAAGAGAAAAACAAAGTACAGTAGAATTAAAAACCAGGAAATGCAGAATATACGACCAAGAAGTACAAAAATATGGAACTTGGGTCATAAACAAAGTAAAAGAAAAGGGAAACAGAACCAAATATGTATGTACACACACACACACACACACACACACATATATATATATATATATATATATATATATATATATATATATATATATATATATATATATATATATATATATATATATATATGACATGCATGAGCATTCAAAGCAGGGAAATACATAATAAAGAAATGTGTGAGCTTTCAAATAATTACAATAAAAACTCTATAAGAAAATCAAACGTGTTAAAAATTAAAACATTACAAAATTCAACAAAAAGGAATATATTAAAAATTTTAAATAAAAAAATGAAAATTATTACTATAAAACTAGAAAATCTTTCAAAGTCGAGATACATATAATAAAGCAGCAATCAATGAAAGTAAATGCATACAGAAAACATAAGCCTTTATGTGCAAAAATAAATACAATCAGAAAATCATTAAAATAAAAAAATAAAATTAGTATAACAGTAAAACATATTAAACGTAAGGAAATACATAATAAACACGTGAAGAATGAATTATATATTAATAAATATACTCGTAAATATCCAAATGTGGAGAACAAACTAAAACAATTTCATTATTCTTTGAAGAGTAATTCATACAAAAATATAGGGAAAATCAAAAGTAACAATAAACGCATATGAAAAAATGCAAAGGACCTCACATTAGGAAAATGGACGCAGAAGGGGATCGGGGAAGAAGAAAGGAGGTGCAGTCCTTTGGTGGAATCCTACAAAGTGCTCCTCCGAGTCAATGGGAACCGTGGTGAATACTTCAGCAGGGGAAAACAAGGACTTTGATTATTCATCCGGGGACTACAACTACGGAGTTAACATTCGATGATTTCCGCGACAGCAAAAGCATTAGAATACGCTCATGGTTGGGGGAAGTTGACAAAACTGGTGAAGAATATGATTTCTAGGACAGAAATATCATGAAAACATAATATACTCAACGGGATATCCTATGCGTACACACAAACACAGAATACCCCGTGTACAAACAAGAGACTATACTCTCTATGCAGAGAGAGAGAGAGAGAGAGAGAGAGAGAGAGAGAGAGAGAGAGAGAGAGAGAGAGAGAGAGAGAGAGGGGGGCAAATCTCATTTCGAATGCATTCCTAAATCAACGTGCTAGGGAATACTCATTATTTATTGAAACCCCAGCTCAACTCCTTTTTTGTCTCCTGAAACGATGACCTTTCTAAAACCACCAAAACGAATCCCCACGGAGGAGAATACAAAACCAAATATATTAGTTTCCCCCGAGGTAAACTTTTATATGTTTACCAAATGAATTTGTAAAAAGTCATAACCATAGAACAATACTGGTGACTTTTTTTTCTGTCAGTTTTTTTCTTTGACTAGAAATGATAAAACTGTATCTGAAAAGCTAGAGACATGAACTTTGACCCACTGACTCCTGCAACAAAAGCATCCTTCAGAAAAATAGAGAAATATTAACCTAATTAAGTTTCAGGCAACATCAATGCTAAGACAATGGTGTTGAATTAATTCATGCTCGAACTTTGTTACGGACATAATAGCAAATAACACTGTCCTCTATATATGTCTGTCATGAAAACTGCTAAATGGAAACAAAAGCAACGCTAATCAGTTCACTTTAGAGTCTACACATAAATAGCCTTAGAAATTGACTAATAAAAAAAAAGGGCATCACTAAATCAGAAAATTATCTGGAACATTTGATGGTTATATTCACTGGTTAACAAAATACGTATTTTAAGTGGAATATCAAAATATTAACGATAGAATTTACAAACGAAGAGACCTCAGGTCATAAAACTAATTTAGCAACACTTTGCAACAAGTACTTCAGCAACGCGATAACAACTGGAACAACTTATCAAAAATTAAGAAGAACGCATTAAACAATAAATACTTTAAAATTTTAAACACCTAATAAGGTCAGGTTCATGCTCTTCAATGGAAAGCTTCATACTTATACATGAATACGCGAGCGCGTGCACACACACACACACACATATATATATATGAGTTTATATATATATATATATATATATATATATATATATATATATATATATATATATATATATATATATATATATTCACTTGTCTGCCCTGAGAGAGGCCAGAGTTCGATCTGGCCTGCTTCCTGTAAAATCACTTGCGGCCCCCGTTGAGCTAAGTGATTTACGTAACCACCTTGAATTTTGTACATTGTGGTTAGATCACCGTGGTGAATCGTAGCAACGTTACAGAAGGAAACAATATATATATATATATATATATATATATATATATATATATATATATATATATATATATATATATATAAGGTGGTTACGTAATTCACTGCTTAGCTCAACGGGGGCGCAAGTGATTTTGCCGGAAGAAGGGCGGATTGAACCCCGGCCTCTCTCAGGACAGACAAATGTAATGTGGTATATATATATATATATATATATATATATATATATATATATATATATATATATATATATATATATATATATATATATAGTGTATGTATGTATGTATATATACATGTGTGTGTATAAGTATGATGCTTCCCATCAAAGAGCATGAACCTGACCGTATTAGGTGTTCAAAATGTGTTCAAAAATACCTCTCTTGATGGCTTAAACGGTTTGAACGTCGACTGGAGTAGTTGGAGGATATTATCGAGTATTCGAGATACTTAGGTACCAATCCATTTATCACTTATAATTCACCTTCGGTGATATTCCTGAAGTAGCGTGGATTGGATATTAAATGACATTTATGGCTTAATGATTGTATATAAATGTCCGTGATTCGATAAAAAATTCATAATATATATATATATATACGTGTGTGTGTGGTGTGTGTGTGTGTATGTGTGTACATGAATTTGAAGTCCAAAAACTCAATATTAAAGACTTCCTTACGAAGGAGAGAGAGAGAGAGAGAGAGAGAGAGAGAGAGAGAGAGAGAGAGAGAGAGAGAGAGAGAGAGAGAGAGAGAGAGAGAGAATTGTTTACAGCGAGTACTTACTGCATACGACAAACGTACACAGAGATTTGTGTAAGTAAACAAGATGAATGTAAACTGAAGATGAGTTGATGCCTAATGATATCAGGTTACCAGCCTCTCTCTCTCTCTCTCTCTCTCTCTCTCTCTCTCTCTCTCTCTCTCTCTCAGAAATGACTCGTATGAGCTTCTCTCTCTCTCTCTCTCTCTCTCTCTCTCTCTCTCTCTCTCTCTCTCTCTCTATCTCTCGGAAATGACTCGTATGAGCCTCTCTCTCTCACTCTCTCTCTCTCTCAGAAATGACTCGTATGAGCCTCTCTCTCTCTCTCTCTCTCTCTCTCTCTCTCTCTCTCTCTCTCTCTCTCTCTCTCTCTCTCTCTCTCTCTCAGAAATGACACTCGTATGAGCCTCTCTCTCTCTCTTTCTCTCTCTCTCTCTCAGAAATGACTCGCATGAGTCTCTCTCTCTCTCTCTCTCTCTCTCTCTCTCTCTCTCTCTCTCTCTCTCTCTCTCTCAGAAATGACTCGTATGAGCCTGCTAAACAACAACAATAAAATCAAGCATTCGCACGAAGTCTGCTGAACTTCTCAAGTTGCAACGATTCAGTTACATGATTAGAAACATTATTTCATAATCTGACTACAGCTGGAACAAACCCTATCGAAAACTGAATAGAACTGAGCGCCACTAAAGTAAAGGAACTACTGTTAAAATTAACTACAAATCCACTACTACCTGGTGGATGGCACAGCCTGGGAAGATCGAGTAAACTAATCGAACGACGGAGCCATATGTTTGTATTACGTTCTGGAATGAGCAATTTACTGAACTTTGGTAGTTTACATTTTACTATATGGGTCGGCTACTGAACGCCAAACAGGGGAATATTACCTCAAACATGGCAGAATACTGGAATAAAACCAATTCCTGAGGCATATTGGTTTCAAAAAAATCTAAGACTGACATGACATACCAGTAATTTATATAACTGAAGAAAAGATACGCTGGATATGTTTCTCAAAACTGAATCTAAATTTCAAGTGAGTTGCATGGAGTCAAAGAGCCATCGGCATTGACAAAAAGTGGGAGGAGGAGGGGGAGGGGGGAATCCATTATCTAAGGCCTACTATCATACCTTGAGTTTTGTTAGGACTCTACGTAATTTCCCATAATTTGCACCATATAGTAATTTTAACTAAATCTCTGCTGAGAGAATCAGGAACCTCATGATATCGATGCAAACTTCATATTATACATATATTATGTAAAAGTTGTGGGCCAACAACACTACCCACAAAAGCACTATAGTGTCCAACACCACCTGCCAAAAAAAAAGGTACTACGAAATGTTCTCCAAATTCCCATATGTCTGAGTTTGAAAACTATGCCTCTTGATTATCAAGGTCAAAACCAGCACCAAAGTCAAGGCCGATCAAACGTACCCCTCATGCCCAGAATCTAAGGATTGCTGTACAAAACTGGGAACTGACAAAACAGAGAGCCAAAAGCAAGGAGGCCGTTGCGAAAGCGAAACCGCAGACTAGAACACATAATTTCAGTATAAGCATTCGACAATTTGCAAACGCAAGTTCGAACACTTAAGATATTATTGGAGCCAAACATGTTGGACGGTATCCAGTACGACATGAGCTACGACACACGCACACACACATACATATATATATATATATATATATATATATATATATATATATATATATATATATCGCACACACACACACACACACACATATATATATATATATATATATATATATATATATATATATATATATATATATAATGTATGTGTGTACGTATGCATATGTCTATATGTGTCTGTGTTATTGTCTATCAGAGTAACATTTTGCTGCATAAATTCTTCAAAAGAAAGTTATCACATTTCTTTTAAAGCCTTAATTAGTAACTATATATGATGGGTATATGCCATTTGAATAACATCAACTCAAAACATCTTAAGTTTCACTCAAGAATATTTTTTCTGGTTGCATGAAGAACAACAACCTCTGCTGGATCAGAATTAGCTTAAGCAATCTAACAAAATGAAGAAACATGTATTTTTCTTATTTCTGTACAAAGCAACCGTGGTTTCTATACCAATGCATCTATGGGGGGTATTTAAACCGTAATCTCTCCCTGTTCTATAAAAAAAAATATTCCACCTAAGGAAGCGGTAAGCAGGAAGTGGGGAACAAGTTTCTTTTTTGTAAAACATGCACCCATCATCTGTTACCTGAGCAATAGTCAAACGTTCGTCTTCGTTTATATACAAATTGCGTAAGGCACTAATCAAATTCGTGATGGAACACATTACGTGGTACAAATGTCGGAGTTATCGCTAACAGTTCCTTTGCGTTTACTCACTGGATCAACAGTTTTCTGCTTATTTTTAGCACGATGATTTCCCTGACTTACTCCTGGCTCCCATACTCAACTGTCGCCATCCTTCCTTATGTCTTGTGTTTCTGTTTGTAATTTATAGCATTATGTTTCGTAAGGTGCTAATACAGCAAGGTCCATGAACACCTACGTAAAAAAGGGATACGGTGCTAGTCTTTGCAGCTCAAAGATAAAAACACAGTGAGACAGAGAAAATATTTCCGCAGACAAAAATCCAATTAAATTCATAATCACAAACCCCACACCTTTCCCTTCTCCCCCCCCCCCCACCAACCCCCTCGCCCCGCCTCCCCACCAGAAAAGTGAGATTCAACAGTAAAATGTTACACGAGTCAAAAGCAGCAAGTGAATTTAATTACAAAAGTGGCTCTCAGAGAATGATATACTTGGGTATTTTTTATTTTTGAGAGAGAGAGAGAGAGAGAGAGAGAGAGAGAGAGAGAGAGAGAGAGAGAGAGAGAGAGAGAGAGAGAGATGAAATTAAGAATGCACCCCAAAGCGTATACGACCACACATGAATCTATATTATACCGAGATGTCAAGTGGACTATTGTTGTAAATCTACGGGATTTCCGACAGTGTCATGGCTACTGATGCTGCTTCTCTGCCTTAAGGTACTTTAATAAATCTATGTATGTATTTTTTCTATCTTTAAATCACATTACACTTATCCTTATCGAACCTCATTTACCTCTCTTTTTCTCCTATGGTATTATAACTTTACAAAACAGGTCAAGGCCATTTTTTTTCTAATTACTTGATAGAGTGTAACGGCACTTAGTAATCTCCATCAACATGATCACCTCCAACGCCTCTGTGAAATTTTGCCACTCATGTCGTTCCTGTGCTTTATCTTTCACAAATCTCCATTTTCAATTTGGTGCCAACAGTAAGTAGCCCAGCTGACACTGTCGCGCACTATTTTAAAGGACATGTCCAAGCCATCCCCACCTCCCTTTCATCATTATCTCATCTACCAACGGAACTTCCATAACTGACCTTATGGTGTCATTTATAATCCTATCCTGCCATCTAAACCATTATATTTTTTTTTCAAAGCCTTATTTCCTTAGACAAGATCTTTTAAAGTTTAATTGTCTTTCTATGCTTCATGCCTGTATTTCAACTGGGATCGTACTAGACCTACTTTTATTCGGATTTTTAATCACAATTTTTTTTCAGCCTGTCCATTGCATGATTTGCTTGTTTTTTTAGTCTTTCACTACATTTCAACTCATGATAAGCTGTATTGTATATCTTTTCAAGTAATATTTTGAACGATTCAACCTTATTACTCCTCTCACCATCTGATATTATTTCTTCCTCTTGTACATACTCCGTCCTCATTGCTTCTGTTTAGATTCAGATTTATTGTGACACCGGTGTCTTAGGAGATATGACGCATGCTGTTAAACAAGCTTGCTGATTAAAACAGCATAACCTTGCATATTAAAATTTGCCGTATTTCTACTGTTACTTCAATCTCAACTTTTTCCCCCTATTTCGACCACCTTATTCACTATAAAATCTAAAAGAAAGGCAAATAGCAAAGTTGAGAATAACATTCACTTGAGCACCCCACTATTTACTGTAAACTTACTTGAAAAGACCCCATTAACATTAACATAACTTTGCATCAAGCTCGTTCGCGGATAATAATAATAATAATAATAATAATAATAATAATAATAATAATAATAATAATAATAATAATAATAATAATAATAATAATTTAAAAGCCATAATGATGCAAGTAACTAAGTTCATAATGATGCCTCTAAATCATAGACATGGAGTTTTCGCATTGGCTATTCTAAGCCTATGAAATAAAAAATAATCGGAGTCTTTATAATGACAAATCTAGTGTTTTGGAATGAAGGTCAACCGGTTTCCATGGAATTTGTAGCTCTTAGAATAGCCTTTCTGACGCAATGTTTGAAAGTCAATCGGAGCCAGAGAGTTCAGAGGCTTTAGAACTGTCATTTCAATGCTATGGAAGCTAAAGTGATTCAGAGGCTTATGAACAGCTAATCTGCGCCTAAAAAAAAGAAAGTCTCTCGGTGTCTACCAAATCAAGGTCATTTCGAGGCAATAAAGGGAATGCTGCTCGCTGACTTAGGAAAGTAGGTCATGGCAGGTGATGTGCAATGCTCGGAAAGCCCATGAATTTCACCGAAGGCCATATTCAGAATGGATGAATGCGTCACGTCGGCCTCGTGTAAGAGTCAATCCTATCCAAGAGAATTATGCAAAATTGGAAATGGAAAAATAATGTCAACGCTTTCTATAAATACGTTTCTGAGTTACCCTTCACAAGAAGTATGAAACGTTTGCTTATTTTCCGCCGAGAATAAAATGATAAAAGGATTTTTTTTTCGGAGAGTTATTCGAATGAAATTCGATAGACGGAATGCACTAATAAACGCATGAATATTACACGCACACATACGAGTATACATACATGAATATGTATATATGCATGCATATATATACATATTCATACATATATCATATAAATATACATATGTATATATACATACATATATATATATATAAATATATATACATATATATGAAAGAAAATTGTTTCCCTAAAACGTCTTCATGCGTCTGCTTGAATTTCCATCCATTTTGCAAAGTAATGAGATTCAAGCAGAACTTTCACAGAAGAGAAGGAATCTCATCTCGGTTTTAATGACCGAGAGAGGAAATCGCACTTCCAAATAATGCTGTGAATAGGACAACCCCCCTTTCCCACAACTCCCCAGTTTCTTGAAGAAGAGGAAAGAGGAAGGAAAAGTGGGGAAATAGGTTTCTGAGGCCTACACAATACATGTCTTTCGGGGAACGTTATAGCTACGTCTGGTAGTATACTTAGATGTTTTGCTATTGTGACTAAATGTTTTGATTTTTGTTCACTGTTGATAGATGAATGTCCTTCACTTATGGGGACAGATCCCTTTTGAAGTACTATGGCTAAAAGATAAGTACCCTTTTAAATTCTGATGGATTACGCATTCGAATTATGTATTATAAGCAAATTGCAATGCATTTCAACTTCTCGGCAATATTTG
>JANJGK010000048.1:6901518-6906518 GCA_039081455.1 Macrobrachium rosenbergii
TGGATCTCGAATTCCAAGAGGGACCCCACCTGTCGAGGCGATAGCAACTAGTTGCGGAAGAGAAGAAGCTATTGGATATGCGTAAATATCAATAGCACTTTGAGATTTTCTACTCCTGAAATGTAGCCTGCCACCCCCCGCCCCTCCGTCCCGCTCTCCACTCCATCGCCCTCCAAAACGAATAAAAAATTAAATGATAATTTTATAAATACAGAAAACACAGAGATCGCTTACTCCTTGGAATGTAGAACAATGCTCGCTTTAAAAAAAAAGAAATAAAAGAAATAAAATCTAAAGAGCACATATAATTCTACCTCATGTAGCGTCTCTGAACCCCATCAAAACAAATAATAATAATAATAATAATAATAATAATAATAATAATAATAATAATAATAATAATAATAATGAAAAAATTTTGAAAGCTCAAACATTCCCTTATACCTGATGGTCTGCCGATATTAGAAACCATACATCACACGGAGACGTAATCCCTGTCATTCTTAATAAGGGTAATGTGTACATTCACTTATCACATGATGGTTCTAATTGGGCTAAGGCGTTTTCATCACCCCAACGCATCTAATAAACAGCTTTTAATGGACTCGCCTAAATAGACTGTTGTTTATCGATAAGGATCATTTATGCATCATATCTTTTTCATCACGGAGAGGAACCTCGCACGCTTATCATTCCTGCAGTCATAAAAAAGCTTATCTCTCTCTCTCTCTCTCTCTCTCACTTATGCGCACACAAAGATAACTGTTTTATCTCTATTATTTTTTTATGAAATATGCAGAGTTAACCAGCAGTAAATAACAGCTATGCTTTCCACAGCTGTTTCTAAAACTGTACTTCTAAAATTCCCTTCTTAATATAGTTTTTAGATCTAATGTCATGGTTTCTATAACTGCCGAGCAAATTCAGAAAACGACACATTTCATGCTAGAAAAATCCTTTATCCGAAACATGTTCCAGACACTGGTCCTTGTGTCTTTGTTAACTGTACAGCTTGTCTAATATTAACGAGGATTAGGAAAAAATGTGAATTTATATTCCGCTGCTTTTTATTATAACAGTTAACTGTAGACAAAACCCCTAATTTCCCCATAACCATTTCATCGCTGTGCCTTATGATGACCGTACGACATATTCAGTTCCCCTACTATTGCTCTTTGCCGGAGAATATTACAGCACCAGTAATAAGTACTAAAATAAACGATTAGAGAAATGAAACAAATCTTTTCTATTAGGTTTGTCGATAAATAGTTTAAAATGGATGATAAGAATGAAGGTGTATCAGTTAAGAAAGAGTAACAACCAAACAAGTATAAAAATTGAAGGAAAAGTAAAAAAAAATAAATAATAATGCTAGAAAAAGAATGGAAAAAATAGTACAATCAGAAAATGCAACGGAAAAAAATAAGGCTTGCGAACAATTTCGAGTTTCATATTTTGTAACGCAAAGAAAAAATAATGGAAGTATATTTAATTTCCTGTGTTTAATTACACTCAATGCTTTCGAGGTATGCGACGTGGCTTCTGTTCTCTAATATTACTCTTCATGCTTCACTTTTTTATTACATTTTGATATAACCTAACGACCCAACAAGAAATCATTAATTAATATGATGATACAGGATTTTTGACAAGTCGCATGGTTAGTTTCTTATGTAATGTACATTTATAATGATAACATGAGACAACATATTTAATAATCAATTAGCTTTCTCATCTACTGAACATAAGCTATTAATAGACAAGAAAATACAAAATGCTTGAAAGGCATCGTGTTTTAGTATGTAATATGTGTATATATGCATACAAACTATATATATATATATATATATATATATATATATATATATATATATATATAATATATATATATATACATATATTATACAGTATATATATATATATATATATATATATATATATATATATATATATATATATATATATATATATATAATATATATCGGTATGACAATACCACAACCAAACCAACAATCGCTTCTGCCCGTATTCGCATCGCGTAAACCATCCAGCATGGAATAATGTTTCTGTGCTTTAAGTGACTCCGTTTATTATAATCATTAAAAAAGCCGAATTCTCGGAGTATACCATATAGCCATAGTGGTTCACCTTTAAGGAATTCTGGCTGTTTACACGATTTAATATTCTTTTCTTACGTTCTCCCACAGGACAAAAGGCTAAGAAAAAAAAATTGAATTTCATCTATATGCCATATATGATCTTGTTTTATGGGTATTGTATAAAGAAATATTCTGATAAAACGAAATTTGTGTTCATAAATTTCTTATGTATTTTAATAAACAAAATATCAAGTACTGAAAACTATATATATATACACACACACACACATACATATATATATATATATATATATATATATATATATATATATATATATATAATATACATATATATATATATATATATATATATATATATATAAATATAAATATATATACACATACACACACACACACACACACACACACATATATATATATATATATATATATATATATATATATATATATATATATATATATTCTTCAGTAACGGCTTATGGAAATGTGAGTATGCAAGTATATTGCCCTTTTTTATAACGGCTGCTTAAAATTAATTTACATGTTAGAGAAAATAACACTAAAATTGATCAAGTATTTCAGTTAAATATGCAGGTATTATTTTTTTAGTAAAATTAAAATAGTAACATTCATTAAATGTATAAATAAACAGACACACACACACACACATATATATATATACTGTATATTTATACATGTATAAAATATGTATGTGTGCGTATAAATACTGCACACAAACTCTCACACACATGCAAACTCGAACACGCACGCGCACATACATTATATATATATATATATATATATATATATATATATATATATATATATATATATATATATATATATATATATATATATATATATATATATATATACTAAATGTCCCCCATAGTCACAGCACTGTCATCTGCTACAAACCAGAACGGAGTAGAGCGAAGGATATATCGCGTTGCACGAACCTATCAAGATTTATGGCCGACCCTTTGCTATCCCGTGGTATCGGCAGTGCTATCACCCAATATAAACGACTTTGCGTTGCATATACGGCTAGGAAAAATTACAATCGATTTCTCTCGTTTATTCTCGGTCCCAAGTAAACAAATATGAAGACATGTTGCTCTTATGACTCTAATACGAGGCGAACGAAGCCGAATGGAGGACATGTGGCGAAGTAGCAAAAATTAACTTACTTAGAAGAGGGCAAGAAAGCTTAAAATATTTAGAAAAATCCTAGTCTACATATACATATATATATATATATATATATATATATATGTATGTATATATATGTATACAAACACACACATATATGAATGTCTTTTCCTGTAATACCACAGTGAACAGGGGCACAGAAGCAAGGGCCCGAAATATATGGTTGCAACGTTTAAATAGTGTTTTATGGGCCTTCTTATATTCACACACACACACACACACACACACACACACACATATATATATATATATATATATATATATATATATATATATATATATATATATATATATATATATATATATATATATTTACACACACACACACACAAAATATAAGAATGAATAGAGAGTCATAAGATGTGACAAAAGTTTAGTCGAGTTTTCGAGAATTCATTGCATTTCCCACCATCAAGGATAGATGTCTAAAAATTACATGGTATAAAAAAAATAGTAAGGAACCATAATGGTTCAGTAGATGTAAAGGTATGTAAAAACAACCGTAAGCGACACACTTCAAAATATACATTAATGTAAAGTGAAAGTATAGAGTAAGTATAATAAATGACCTGGCACAAAAGAAGAACATAAAATAATATTTCTCAAAATTAAAATTGGGATAAAAGACAAATAGACAGCCAGAATAAGACATAAACAGAGATTTTATTCAACTGGGAAGGTAACACACAAAAAAAAAGTTAATAAATAAAATTAAATTTAAAGAAGACGTGGGCAGCTCGGGTGAGGAGGAGCAGTCAGTCTCCGAATGCAGACAAAAGAAACCTCATTTCCAGAAGAGATGAAATCAAAACGGACGCAAGCAATGAGTTCCCGTGATTGCTAAGTGGTTTCCCTTTCACTTCTGTCACGCGCGAATATCGACCTGCGAATGAAATAGATTAAACAGGTAAAAACGAATTCACATGTGAGTCTAAGGGAAAGGCAGAGAGAAAGAGAAGCAATCTCACTGGACGGCTCTCTCGAGCTTCCTATAGGAGAGGGGTTGGTAGTGGGCATAATGGATATAAGCATCGATGGCACCGAGACCGGGCATTGCTTCATCGCTGCCAGCGGGTGCCCTACTGGATACCAAGAGTCCTCCAGCGGCGCCCACACTGTGAGGTCTTCCACTGTAGTAGTGGAGCCGCTGCAGAAGAGTAACTGGAGTGTCTCCCAGCTTCTCACAGACAATGGTTTTGCTAATAGCATCGTTGAGGATGGTTTTGCTAATAGCATCGTTGAGGATGGTTTTGCTAATAGCAGCGTTGAGGTCACATGGAAGATATCAGAGCCTTAGTATGACTAGGAAGATGCCAACAATGGCAGTGACAACGAAAAATAACCTTCGTTTATCGCATGCAGATGGCAACAACATACACAAAAGGTAAGAGATTGTTGCAACAAATTATAGTTACCAATGTCAATTCTGGTAGAAGCACAACGACATTTATTAACTAAGAAAACCTCACATTTATGACACTTGCTGCTTATAGCCCCAAACTAATATATAAATATACCTGTCAACGTGAAGTGTGGAACTCATCAAGCAACATATGTAGAAATAACCATGATTCGATTGAAGAGGAGGTCAATCTGCCACGTTCAAGATATTGCCATTAAAAGGCCCTCATGCGATAAAAACGGCCTTCATCTCTATTGGAAGCTTTT
>JANJGK010000048.1:6909018-6924437 GCA_039081455.1 Macrobrachium rosenbergii
TGATGTAACTCCTGAGGACTTTAAAAGGGTAACTAAGAGCTCGACAGTTCTCGAGGAGGTAACGACAGAGGACTTTAAAAGGGTAACTAAGAGCTCGACAGTTCTCGAGGAGGTAACGACTGAGGACTTTAAAAGGGTAACTAAGAGGTTGATGAAAAGAAGAAACCAAGAGTTGATTAACTGACACGTCAGATGGTGAGGTACAGTGGTGAAAGGGTTAGCAGCTGATCAAGGTGTGCGCGTCTGGTTGAGGGGATGGTTAAAAGGAATAGGCGATAAGAATAAATGAGACAAAGGAGATTGTAAGAATTATTGCAACATAATGATACTTACTGTGGAAAGGAAGATGCATGGTAGGATTTTTAATGAGAATTAAAGACAGTAGATGGGAGTAACTGGGTTGGTGCAAAAAGGGGGTCTGAGATTTGGGTGCACTGTCGCCAGTGCTTTTTAACATCTTTATGAATACTGCGATGTGTGAAATCACAAAAAGGAGCTCTGACATAGGAAAAAAGTTATGAGATAAGAAAATAAGGCAAGAATGCAATATGGAATGCAAGATGTTTGCAGATGACTCAGTGCTGATTGTAAGTAAAGAGAAACTGCATAAACTAGTGAAAGGGTTAAGAAGTTTTACATGAGGATAAAGTTGAAAGTAAGATGAGAGCAAGATTATGAATGCGAATGAAAACCCAAGAAGAGGGTGATGAATGTTGGTAAGGGGAAGAATAAAACTGGTTCATTTGCATTACCATATGAAAGTAAATATTAGGGATAACTGTACGAGCGGTTAAGAAGGCAGTCATGAAATAGGCATAGAAGGAACGGTAGAAAAGTGAGTGCAAAAGATTGTGAAGTCAGAAGGCTGGAGTGCCTACAAGAAGCCAAGGTAGAAATGGATGAAGGGATTGTTGAGCCCACTCTCCATAACATTAGTCAAGTATGAAGGTTAAATATGAATGAAAGAAAAGAGGTTGAATCTTTTAAGATGAATTGCCGGTATAACATACGGAGTTTATGAAGACAAGAAACGGTGAGAAATGTGAGAATACACAGATAAAGTCGTATGAAAGTTAGCACAGGTGAACTGACAGATCATTGCATTTTCAGGTTAGGTCATATGGAAAGAACCTAAGGTCTAAGGTAAGTAATACCGAAGCATTAGGAGGAAGGAGATAAAACCTAAAAAGTGCTAGATAGATTGTTTGGAAGAGGTATTGGAAACGAAGGGCCTTAATACCCAGGATTAGCACGAATGTGTGTAAGACAGAATTAAAGGCAAAGTGGCTGGGCGAGCTGCTGATGAACAATTTGCCCAGTTGTAAGAATCAACTAGTGTTGGGGAAGTGCCCAGCCCAGGGTGTTTAACTATGTATGCAGCAGGGAATATTGCGTTGTTTTTTCTCTGCAGCCAGCCATCTCTTTGAGGAAATGGCGTGTATATATATATATATATATATATATATATATATATATATATATATATATATATATATATATATATATATATATATATATATACGTAGACAGCCACGAAAACGCTTGGTACCTGGTCTTTAATTTTCACCTCCCATGTGGTTGTCTACGTATACATTTGTCACGTGAAGTTTGGTGACTTATTGCTGATATGTGTGTGTGTGTCTGTTGCTCGTGCGTATACATAAACGGGCGTAAAAGATGATTTGTTTGAAAAGCTGATTTGTTTTTATATAGCTAGTTATAAGATAAAATCGAATGCAGTGATGATGGCCGGAAATATATCCTAACGATTAATCAAAGCTTAGTGTTTTTAATTAATATTTCATGCAAATTCATCACACACGTTAAAATGCTGTCCATCCGCGTCAACTTTGGCTGGCATTTATAGTTGGGAAATATAATGAAAATTGCAACGTTTATTCTGGACAAATAACAAAGCCCTTCCTCTGTTATATGCATATTTTTGGAAACAACACAGATTATTTCCCATCAATTAACGCTGACACCATCGAGGGTGTCCGCGTATACGCATCGTCATCAAATCCTTTAAATATATAGATTTTCCATATCTGTAAGAAATAATTAGTAACATGACTGGAATCAGCAAAAAAAGAAAAAGAAAAAAGGAAGGAACAATTAAGCTGAAAAATAAATAAATATTATCTCGAACCTCTTTGTGCGCCATAATAATTTATCCATTCCTATTCAGTAGCTATTTTCTCGAAAGCTCTGATCATACTCGTAATGTGTATCATGAAAGTCTGTAGAATTCCACCAGCTCTCCTCTCCCAACCATTAAATGAATCTCGAGGAATCCACGATTAAAACGAACGCACAATAGCACCATAGTAACGCTGCTGAACAAGAGTAAAAACCAAATGTCATTTGCGCTAGAAGAGCTGCAATTTCGCCGTCTATCCGTTTTCTTTTTTCTGTAATTAATGTTCGCACTTCTCTGAGTTGTGGCTCTTTTGAGTACTCCTTTGCTCTAGGTTTTTTTTTTTTTTTTAATGGCCCCTTGAACCAAAGATATCCCTAAAGTGTCTTTTTAAATACAGTCCACGAATTCCCTTCTTTGCTTTTATTTTCACTTTCTGCCTATACCAGTATCACAGTAACTGTAATGAAACATGCAACTCCCAACTGGAGTGATAATTATATATTTCGAAGCTGAGCGCCAACTGAAGGACGATATGTATATTCTAATATATTCTGAGGGATTCGGACGATTCAGACGCCGATACCTGATAATTTCGTCAAATACAAATATCTTTCACCATAAACAACACCAATTAATATTGAGACATGACATCACACATGCAATAACCGATTAAATTTGTCTTCTCAACGAAGCAGAGCGAATCGTCAGCGAAAGTTACGATTAATGCTAATATTACTTAGTATCATTTCTATATTTTCGTAGGAAATATTTATACTCGGTAAAGGAATCAGAATAATCACCTAAACCTTGCATTTCTACTAACAGATGTTTAGATTTCCCCTCATTTACTGCTAAGAATCTGATTGCTGCAGACTCCATATAATACCAGATTTCAAGATTTTTAGACTCATGAACGCATAAACATCATCCCAATCATCGGATAACGTCTATTCTTTGTCCAAGGATTAATTTTCCATTCCAGTTATAATACCTGCCGTCTTTCCATACACTATGAATATCATAAAGCATGACCACTTAAGATTTTTTCAGGATTAAGTATCAGTCCTTGTCAAAGCTAGCAATGTATGTTCCAGTTTTATACTACCAAGGGATCTTTTCTCTATGAAGACGGAAAAAGACACTTAGGAGTACCTTATTCTAATTCGGTATTTCTGATGACAGTCCTTTACTAATAATATACTCATGGTCCTTGAAAATATAAACAGTAAGTGAGAAATTTAGTTCTATTTACTTCTGTGTTTAGATAACAGGAACTGTTCAGTATTACGAGACGGAATCATTCATTATTAATGACCGGCTCCACTAGTATTCAGACGTCAAAAACATCCAAATTTTTTTTATTATTCACGCATACAATGTTGCAATAAAATCACTATTACAAGTGTTCAGACACTGCTTGCTATTCGCTATATGAATACTAAGCACTATACAGTATTTAGCGATAAATAATACGTATAATATATCCCCTATAAAAGAAAATTAATTCCAACATTCACTATTCAAAGGCAGAGCTAATACGTATAATAAGCAATACGTAATACTTGGATTGCTCTTATGTAATTATTTAACCAATAGGTACGCCTATAGGCATTGAAGCCAGCTAGTGCAATCTCAGCTGCATCATTCATAAGTAAATGATGGTGTCACTCTTAAAAATTTTACCCGTGCTTTGGGTTAAATGTACACATTTAAGCTAAGTCATTAGAATTATACACTAAAGAAGCTGACATATTGCATTTGCATGTCTGATTTCTTCATTATGAAAAGACTTACTACCTATTCTCACAGCAGAGCGTCTGGATAATTTCTGTGAAAAGAATGGCAGCACGGGTAATTTTAATCCAATGCCATCTCTTCCACATGCTTGAAAAGACGGGCGACTGAGTCATTCGTATCTAAAGATGTTCTTAATGTTTTTTCGATTAAGCTGAGGTTTAAAGATAATTCAGTCAGCTCCATTACGTTCTTACAGAGAAGGATGTCACTGCACCATTTCTCATTTCACGAAATCTTATCAGACTCACTGTAACTACTGTGGATACTGCGTATTTATGAAATCCCGAGTTTCGAATGAAGGAAATTCGGAAAATGTTCAATTATTTCGTAACTCTAATGCACATCTGAAATGACTGTTACAAATAAAACTGTTGTTTGTTTGACAGGAAAGAAGCTGCAACTTCTCTCATTTTAGGAATTTTCGAAAGCATCTTGTAAGTAACTGCCACGTATATGACCCTTACAAAGTCAGCTCAGTGTATAAAGAACAATGCAAATCCGAGTCCAAGAGACATTTTGACTACATGTCAACAGAAAATACTGTAGCTATTTCATCCTTCGCCATGCATTCTTCGATAGGGCGCAGATAACCGAGTTAGACTTTTTCATGAAACCGAACTTCTCATTAAAAAGGTAAACTTTATCAAACACAAATACGAAAGCTTGGCATAAACTCGGTCAATTGCAAGCTCTCATTTTAAGAAAGTTACATTTTCACTTGAGACTAAAAAACAATGGAGCTACGGAAATTTAATGAAATATCGTTATAATTAAGAGGGAAACAGAACACATTACAACTTTTCTAACTTCAAGAAGTTTCTACTTGAAACCTTATGGAATAAAAGTTTTCCATTATATATATTTATGAATCATCCAGTTTTTCTTCTTTTTGATAGAAGAAAGGTACGTGAGGACTTTTCTAGAACTAGTGACATTTCTATGTTTTTTTTTTTTTGCAGAAAATCATATTACTTTTACTCAAAAGAACTGCATTTTGCAGCTCCCTTTGGAGCAACGCCCTCAGAATTTATGTTTAGTTACACTACGGTAATTCATAATATTCATTCCATTTGATTAATCTAGTTCAGTTGTTTTTACCATGGCAAAGAATGAACTTACACAAAAAGGTGTAAAGACCTATAAATGAGTTGTAACCACAGCCAAGTAATGCATAACACTAAAATACGACACTGCCTGGGTAAATCTACTCTCTTTAATAAAATTTCATTTCTCGAAACGTCAAACGAAGTGCCATTTTCTGTACTGAAGTCTACGGTATTTCTGATCTTATTTCTGTCATTAAAAAGCAGACATTTTATATTTGTTACGTATAAATTCCAACATAATTTTTCATTTTTTCTGATGAACGGTTTCCATCCGTTGACTTAATACAACTTGACGAAGTTCTCCATACGTACATGGGTATAAAACAAGGCTGAAGCTTCGGGCACTACCAGTGTTACGGCAATGCCTGCCCTGCAAGAGTTATGATTAATTACCATCCTTAAGCTAACGAGAGATCTTAAGCTCTAAGCATGTTAGAAATGATGTATAAAACTGCAAAACACTCACCACTAAATCTGACTTCCTTCCATGCCCGGTGAAACGTCCGCATCAGCCGGTGGTACAAGGAATGCAAACTCCAACCCTGCTGTCTCTCGCGGGACTTGAGCGATGAGCCTGACTTGTGGGACGATGCTGGGGAGTCAGTGACGTCATGGGACGTGCCTCTTCTTCTTCTCCTCTCGGGTGTGACGTCGAAGTACTCTTTCTCTTCATTGTTGTAATCTTCTTCATTGATATACACGGATCCTGAACCTTGCTCGTAAGTGGACATGACTTGGGCTGTTTCAGTGATTATCCTCTCTTCTTTTTTTTTCTTTCCTCTTTTCCGTCACAAATATATCATGCAATAACACTTCCTTTCCGTTAAAGATCAACACCAAATCTCACGTCCGTGTCTAGTCCCGAGGAGCACCAGTGCATGATCGGCCGGTTCTGTCTAAAAACCCTTACAACGAAAGCAGCATCTCACACGCACTTTGGCCCTGCTACATTTCGTAAAGAATGTAGGTCCAACTTCAGCAGATATATCACCCAACGACACATTTTATACACAGAATGTCTACGATTTTCTGTTATAATTGTTCTGAAAGCTGTAAATGAAATATAAATCAACACTAAGCCTCAAAATTTCATGGAAATGTACATAATTATGTTAAGGAGGTAGAGAATAGGGCAAGATGTTTCATTGCTCAATAATCGCGACGAATGTGATGGTAATATTAAGCGCATGTCACTGTAAAATAAAAAAAAAAAGTATGTATAAAAAGAAAGTTTCGACTATTAAGTTCCAGACCGTAAACAAAAAAATTAGTCAATAAAGACAGAGTAAAAAAGACAAAGGAAAAACTATAATCTCTCCAGGCAATAACCTACATATGTATCCGCTCAAAATGAATTTGAACAGCACATGAAAAATGAACTTTCACGATCGTGTTTTGGTCGCAGAGTTCTATTTCGGTACGACAAACTGGGCCTCGTATAATATTGGCTAAAACCAGGGAGGGACTACCGACCAAAAAGAAAAAAAGAAAAAAAAAAAATCCGTGCGCCAGACATCAAAGGATCCCAAATAACATACCAATATTTTTGTCAATCGAAACAAAATTAGCTTTGATTTGTCAAAAGCAATTAGCAAGGTCACACCCACTCTGCAGTTGGTTTCAAGTTTCGATCATAAAAACCCGCTCTGCAAGTACACAGGCCTAAAATATGTGATGCATTAAACCTAGGTCGAACGTCGACTATTTCATGCGGAAGGAGTACAATAGAATCATGAAAAATATCAACATGAATGACAGCACTGGCGAAGGCTTTTTTTTTTTATAAGATTTACACCAGGTTCTTTTATTTGGACTTGTATCAACATGACGTCAGTAATTAAAAAAATCATCAACGACTCAAGCAATAGTGGATACGGAAACCAGTTAAGGAATAATTTCGAGTATTTAATAATAACAAATAATGTCCCTTATGTGTCTTATTTTTTTTTGCGGGTGAAGGGAGGGGGGTCTAGTGAGACGGTAAATATCCACAACCTATATCAAAGAAGCTAATCGTGATTGGCGGAATGCTGATTGGTCGCCGAAATGTTTATGCACTTATATTTTTAACTTTTTTTCGTTCATGAAGTACGCAGTCACTGATTTTTGTCTCGTTATTTAGCAATAGGACAAGTTAGCGATGGCAGGATGTCAGTTTTGGATATTCATCCCCATGATACAGCAGTAGAAAATATATGAAGAGATGTTTTATTTACTTTGTACTAGGAAGATCCAAGGACCAAAAGCATTGGAGGCATTAGATGCTGATATTTATCACCTGCTCAAAATGCAGAAGGAAAAAGAAATACATTCGCATAAGGTGAATTTAGAGTAGCTTCAAAGTTCGTTGGTACAACCAGAACTGGACTTAGTCGCACTTACCATACGACTGCGCAGATGCAAAACACGCAATTTCATCCCTTAAGCAACATATAAACAGGGCTAATTTCAGGAAGCTATCCCTTTTATAGTAAATATCCGTTAGCTGACGGATATATTTATAATGTCAAACATGGTCAAGTGGCACTAATCTCGTCTCACTTGTAGGTCATGCGTTCGTTCACTGGCAAGGATGGAGCGATTTTTAAATAATTCAATAAAATTCAATTGTGCTTCTGTTGAACTAAACCCTGAATTAAGTACCTGATAGTGAGCTTATTGTGGTAAGCACACAGAAGTTGGAGGGTGGCATGGGGTAGCAAAAGCACCTCAGAATAGTTGCTAAGAATCTGAAGACTGACAAGCACGCGCACACACACATAAAACATATTTAAATACATGCCTATATATAAATATATGTAAATATAAACACACACACATATATATATAAATATGTATATATAAATATAAATATATATATATATATATATATATATATATATATATATATATATATATAGATATATATATATATATATATATATATATATATATATATATATATATATATATATATACACACACATATACATGCATACGTACATACATATACAATTATATATATGTGTGTGTAAGCGTGTGTGTGAAAGTTTTCCTTATTTGTACATGAAAGCACATCAATTTTCCATGAAAAAAAAAAACGCTTGAGTACGGACCAGTAGCACTGAAGATAAAACATTCAATGTACCTAAGCATCTTTGTATATTAAAGCTGAAGAAAGCAGAATAAAAGAAATAACCAAAAGGAGAAAAATGTATGAACCTGATCGACTAAAAAAACACCAGATCTTTCTTGAAAATGTTATGTCGTGCGAACTTTTAAAAAAGTGACTTTCCAGGAATTTTCTCTCATGGATGTCATTTCAACCTCAGTTGCAATTATAACCCTTGTTGTACTTAGAGCAGCAAAAAGCATCTTTGTAAGTACTATTCAACTGCTGACTCAATCTGTAGAAGCCTTGATTCGAAACTTGAAAGTGACTAATTCATCATTAAATTAGGGGTTAAAAAAGATATAGAAAACTGTCAAATGAGATAAGTACTGATGAAACAAAAAAAGTTCTTGAAAACGGCCGCATTGGTATCAAATCAATAACGCAAGCACACATACATAAATACTTGAGTTAGCGAGTATCCGCTAAATCGCCACAAATATCTGCCAAGCTGAGTATTGCCTCAACTAATGCAGTGAACACATCGAAATTGCATAAGCAAATATACATGAAAAATAGAATGAAACAATTATTGTCATATCTTAAAACAGCCAATATGAGAAACGGGTCTTGTCAGATCCTCTGTATGTAAAAAAAAAAAAATTAATAGCATGCAATCGAAGTATGACCAAAATAAAGGTAAATGACAGAAGCACATAGTGAAAAGAATTTTGGGAATTCCTTTGAAACTCGAACTCAGACCTGGAAGATAATTTCTCAAAAGAGCTTAAGCGGCAACAAGGAGAAGAGAGACGCTGCCAATGATCCATTTCTTTACGCTTGACCCGACATTTTGTAAGAATGTATTTCGGCGATCGTCTTAGGAGACGCAGCCTCTCCTCAACTTCAAAGGCCCTCCAAAGAAAGAAGGAGAGAAAGAAGTCTTCTCCAACTTCCTCCAATCACTGACCGTGCGTCAAAAGCAGTCAGGAAGTGCATGCAAACTTTTGTCTATCTTATCTCTGTTTACTGAAGTATTTTTCATCTTTTATTTACTCAGCGGAGGGTGGCACGGGGTGGGAGTGACGGAGTCTTATTTACTTTGGGGGTCGTATTTTTAATGAAGTCCATCGGTCCTCAGAAGATCAAAGGGTTTATATTGACATGGCCGGTGACGCTCCGCTTCTTCGGTCAATTGCCTTTTTCTCTTTCTGAAATCTATAATGGCATTTACTGGATTGCTCCGGAGGCATAGACGGGATACAAACACACACACACACACACACACACACACACACACACGCACACATATCTATCTATCTATCTATATATATATATATATATATATATATATATATATATATATATATATATATATGTATATATATATTTATATATATATATATATATATATATATATATATATATATATATATATATATATATATATATATATATATATAGATAGATAGATAGATAGAGATATCAACCATTCTCCCTCAAATACCTTAACATCATACATCGCTGCGGCTGCTCACGTAAAGGCGTTTGAAGCATATTTCCTCTTCTCGGAATCAGCGAAACACTCCTCTTCCCTTGATGCACTCGTTGTAAAATGCGCTAAATCTACACTTTCACACACACACACAGAGAGAGAGAGAGAGAGAGAGAGAGAGAGAGAGAGAGAGAGAGAGAGAGAGAGAGAGAGAGAGAGAGAGAGAGAAACTTTAAACCGTCGAGGTAGTAACTTCTTGAATTACAACGAGAACTGCAAGGGAAGAACCGACCATTCTAAGCGAAAGAGATAGTAATAATAATAATAATAATAATAATAATAATAATAATAATAATAATAATCACTTCTGATTTTCTGATTTATTGATAGAACGTTACTTCGTTTTCCACAGTTTCCTCAGCTTCGTGGGAATAATCCCCCCCAGGAACAAAATTAATTACAATGGTACATTTTAACGCTGCTAAAAATCATACGCAAATCTCAGAGAATTAATGTGCAGTCGGTTAATAGTTGCTGGTCTGCTGTGCATTCATATCAAGATTCTATTCAATGATTACGAGTCAGACATAACTTCAGTGTCAGTATTTACTTGTGTCAGTGGGCCAGTTCCACCTTTTTAGGGGGATTAATTAGTTATCACTGAGGCCTCGTTATGCTACTTTCATGCATTTGACTTGAATCACAGGCTAAACAGTAGGGACTTTTTCTGTCATACAGCAAAGAACGAGCCCATGCTCTCCCCTCCCCCCCCCCCCCACCAAAAAAGAAAAAAAGCTGCGAAGCCACCAGACAAAAAAAAAAGAACATTTATTGAAAGTCTGCGCAATTCAGGACAAAGTAATAATAACTTCACCAACTCGCACCATGCTCTCTCATATCACGAGAAATCTGATTCTTCATTAGACAACGGGTCTTGTTGCAAAGGCAGCTTTATCAGCCAGTCGTTTCCTTTTCTCACTTCGTTTCTTGCTCATGCAATTCTCTTTGATAACATTTAAAAGCTTTTATTCACCGCGTTCAAATGCTCAGTCGTTTTCTTAAACCCGTATTTTTCTTTCACGTTGCCTTTTGATAATTTCCACTTCTTTTTATATATAAATTTCCAAGAGTTAAAGTTCTCAAACACCATCATCTTTCATAGTAATGAGAAGTCGAAAGTAATTACTTATTTCTAACCCTCCTTCATCTGCCGTTTAGCTACGGAGCTGGGAACAACTTAAAAAGCCAGTACATCTCAAAGGCACTCATTATAACAATCACTCGAAAAAAATAGTCGACGAATTGTATTTGCAAATTTAAGAACACCTTGACAATAAAACTCCCAAGAGAAATTCCTGACAAACTCCCGCATTTTTCAGTTCTTTATTCAGAATTTGGCAACAGCACGCTACTTCTCCCAGTTCACAAGGAAAAGTACGACGGTATTCAGGAAATAAAAGTTTGCCGGAGAAAAAGAGGGAGAGTGAAAAAAGGAATTATAAAACTATATACGCATCACTTCCTTGCAGAGAACAGGAGGACGTTTTTAATTTGGAAACATAGACGGGGAAATTGGGAGGGAAAATATTTTTTGGGTTCTTTTGTCGCAAAGGTCTCGACTAAACGAGACGACAGAATAACCATTTACTTTACGCCTCATCCATTTTACTAACCAGCTCTCTCTCTCTCTCTCTCTCTCTCTCTCTCTCTCTCTCTCTCTCTCTCTCTCTCTCTCTCTCACTTCTCTATGGTCCCACTAAAGTCTCTTCCACTCTTATGGATTCTCATCTACATTTGCTCTCAGTTTGGTCCCCTTGAATTCTCTCTCTCTCTCTCTCTCTCTCTCTCTCTCTCTCTCTCTCTCTCTCTCTCTCTCTCTCTCTCTCTCTGTTGGTTCTCGGCTACATTTTCTCCTCTCTCCCCCCCCCCCATCTCTCTCTCTCTCTCTCTCTCTCTTTCACTCTTCTGGCATCATAGCTTTGTAACACTGCTTCTGGCTCGAAATTGGACGACCCGTGTTCGAAATCTCGAACCAGACGTGGAATGCCAGATGGACGGGTTCCCTTAGTGTGTCTCTATTGACTTAAGCAGTGAATTTTGTACCTAACTGTTAGAAAGCTGCTGTGGGTCGCTAAGGTTGAGGTAGGAGAGAAGAGATGGTGTAAAATTTCACGAAGCACTGAACGAAAAATGGAAAGTGGTGGGGAGGGAGAGGGAAGAGGGCCTCGACGAGACAATCCTCTGAGGGAAGAGGGCCTCGACGAGGTAATCCTCTGAGGGAAGTGGACCTCGACGAGGTAATCCTCTGATTCATTTTGAATTGTCTCTTACATTTGGTTCTCACCTTTCTTTCCCTCTCTGGTTAATTTTGAATAATCTCTCTCTCTCTCTCTCTCTCTCTCTCTCTCTCTCTCTCTCTCTCTCTCTCTCTCTCTCTCTCTTTGAAAAGGTTCGTTCAACCGTTTATTCTACGTTATTAATTGTTTGTAGAACACCTTTTCGTTTTCCTTTTTGCATGAGGCAGGATCTCATTTCTTTTTCGGCTGTTATTGCCACTATTTTTCTTATTTTTCATTTCAGAATTAATTTCTTTATATTTCGCATTTGTTTCATTCTAAATTCTGACTGGTATTGAATTATATTAGATGTGTTCCACATTTATTCAACTTATAAAATTTCTCTCATAAGCGTTTTCGGTACATTTTTCGCGCTTATTGATATTAACTTTTTCGTTATTTTGATTATTTTATCTTTTGGTACCCAGGCATAGGCTACCACAAGACTGCCACCTATATTATCATCCTCTCTGCAGAAATTGGAAACCCCGAGCTGTGGTGTTACTATTAAATATATTTCTCAAACATACGAAACCTTCGAATATATGATAACACGAAATACTGAATATATATATATATATATATATATATATATATATATATATATATATATATATATATATATATATATATATATAAATATATATATATATATATATATATATATATATATACATATATATATATATAATGTCTTTAATACATTATGCCACAAATAACTCATTAATATCGAATTAATTTTACACTGGAAACAACTTACACACACAGATAATGTTGTGTGTGATAAGTACTTCCCTGACAAGCATTCAGATATGTATTTCGATTGACTGTGATAACTGGAGATGTACAAATATCATGTGTAAAATTCATAGACATTTTTTCATAATTATTCTTATATATTTTTTACTTTCGAGGGGGTGCGGCCGGAAGCTATAATTCGTTTAATTTTCATCAAAAACGCAAATCTATAAGATGAGGTTGCTGTCCCCATGCCATGCACCATGAACGTTCAAGAGGCTATATGCCGATATCGTCTGTCTTCTGTAGGTGGTCACCCATCCTAATACTGACTACATACCAACATCGCTGATCGAAAGTCCACTAGTATACATACATATGCACACACTCAACTAGAGTGTGTATAATATCGAAAAATGTCGCAAGTACTCAATTACAACCTCTCCTCGGGTTGTCTTGAAACATGGCAGATAACTGCTACCCTTCTCATACGTCAAAAATTATAAGAATTTATTTCTGTTCCTGAAAACGTCCATAATAAGATTCCATTATGCAATCGCTTCCACGCAGCTCATTGATCTCAATAATGCGATCCTCTATTTTCCATTATCCTCTGCGTTCCTTATGCCCCACCTTCGGTATCTTTTTTTTTTTTCCTCCAGCTCTCTCTTTCACACACCGACGGGCCTATTCAGGAAGGCACCGAGAGCCGAGTAATTACGCGCTACTTGCCTCTAACGACCTCAATTTCTTCCGAGTATTGGAGTCGTTGGCCCTTTTCAATCAACCAGCCATTGATGCAACGACAGCCTTTTTTAATAATAGCTTTTCCTCGCTTTCTTTCTGTTGTTCCCGCTGGCAGATGATTCTCTCTCTCTCTCTCTCTCTCTCTTTCTCTCTCTCTCTCTCTCTCTCTCTTATAACGCAGTATTCTTAATTTTTTAATTTATATGAATATCACCATCTATACGAAATCAAGTTCCTCGCTGGTTGAGCGGGTTCCGTTCTCAACTACCACTCTGTTGGTCGCGAGTTCGAATCTCCGACCGGCCAGTGAAGAACAAGAGGAATTTGTTTCTGGTGATAGAAATTCATTTCTCGCTATAATGTGGTTCGGATTCCACAATAAACTGTAGGTCCCGTTGCTAGGTAACCAATTGGTTCTTAGCCACGTAAAAATAAATCTAATCCTTCGGGCCAGCCCTAGAAGAGCTGTTAATCAGCTCAGTGGTGTGGTTAAACTAAGATATACTTAACTTATACGAAATCAGAAAATTCTTTTACTCCTACGAGGCTTTAGGAATAATAAATCAAGTAATACAACAACCAACTATTCGAAATGAATATTCCTAACTATATGAAATCCCACGAAGAAATACTTTTAACAAACTATTTCCTCGTTGGACCCCATTTTTCACCAGAATAGACCTCAACATTCTATAAACGCTAGCTAAAATTAATACTCTGGTCATTACTCGACCAGACAAGGGTAAAGGTGTCGTCATTTTAAACAGATCTGATTATAATAAGATTGAAAGCATATTAAAAGAGAGTACGAAGTTCAGGAAGATAGGTAAACCGGATTTCACCACTGTTTTAAAAAATGAAGATAAAATTAACAGGTTCTTAAAATATCGTAATGGCAACAATATTATTAATTCTGAAGTTTATAAATCGATGTTAGGTTAAAGTATACCTTAGTTTAACCAGACCACTGAGCTGATTAACAGCTCTCCTAGGGCTGGCCCGAAAGATTAGACTTATTTTACGTGGCTAAGAACCAACTGGTTACCTAGCAACGGGACCTACAGCTTATTGTGGAATCCGAACCACATTATAGCGAGAAATGAATTTCTATCACCAGAAATAAATTCCTCTAATTCTTCATTGGCCGGCAAAGTGCTAGCCAAGAACGATATCGACCCGTCCAACGAGGAACTTTATAAATCGATGTACAGTACTGTATAAATCGATGTACATTACGGGCTCTTCATATGGCATAATGTACGGTCTTCCTAAAGTACATAAACAAGGTACACCTGTCATATAACTTCCCAATAATAAAATGTCTAAATTTTTATACCTTTATTTTCTACTCTTACAACAAACGAATATAGCTTAAGAAACTCTTTGCATTTTAAAGAAGGGATCCTTTGCCAACATTCCGACCTATTTATGGTCAGTTTTGATCTTGACCCCATTTTTACTAACGTGTCTGTGGAGGAAACGATTGAGATTATTTTAGATAAATTATTTCCTCTTCCTAACTCTGTTTTTAGTGGTTTTAATAAGGTCATTTTAAAAAAGCTTTTACAGTTGTCAGTGCAGGACACTGCCTTCATTTTTAATGACTCGTCCTACGTACAAATTGATGGTGTGGCCATGGGGTCCCTATTAGGACCCATACTCGCATATATTTCCACGTGCTCCCTGGAGGAGCGCTTACTGGAGACCTGTCTTCTAAGTTACCATCCTTTGTTTTACAGAAGGTATGTTGATGGTACCCTCTCCCTTTTTAAAACAAAATTTGACGCTGAAGGGTTTTTGGACTTTATCAATCAGGCTTACTCAAATATTAAGTTCACTATTGAATATGAGGAAGATAACCAATTAGCCTTTCTAGTTATTTTACTTTCTCGACAACAGCCTGGTTTCAGCGCGTCCGGTTTTAGAAAAAAAGACCTTTAAATTCAGTATCTACTCTTTTGCATCGAGC
>JANJGK010000048.1:6929537-6967037 GCA_039081455.1 Macrobrachium rosenbergii
TACGACTATTTACTAACTCCTCCTGATTAATCACATTGGCGCGTTACTCGCCAGTTGTAGTAACAGTGAGAAAACTGTTATAAGGAAAATAGAGAAGACTCTATACAAGGTCAATGCAGCTGATGCAGCGATTTCTTTCAATAATAATAATAACAGGTATAGGCTAGGATTTCTTTGGTCTGTTTATGAATTGTTTTCATACTATCATCTAAGTTCATCAAATTAAAGAACGTGCCACCGTCATTCATGGAGCTTAAGCTGTCTACCGGGATATGTAGGCTTATGCCTGTGTTCAGAAGGATCCTCAGGACAGATGACCATGTCTAGAAACGTCACCTGGGTATTGGTTACCTTGTCTTCAAGAAGCACCATGGTCCAGGAGAATATCATTCTCATAAGTGACAAATTGGTAACATCTAAAACCGTTCGTCTTTCTTTATTGCCACCCATAGTTGATGGGGAGCTAAATTATTCAATTTCCGGAATCCTGGCCCGCATCAAAATTCTCCTATACAAGCTCAGGTTTTTTAGGAAACTGTAGGGGGTGCACACACATGATGTTTCCAAACAAAAAAGGTTTAGAAATGAGGAAGTTTGTAAACGAAAGTTCTATGTACAGCGGCGCTTATACTGTTACCCAGTAACATGATTGAATAAACAGCTCCGTCGAACATTATTGTTCATGGCAAGAATGGAGCAGGAGGTAAATTTTACGTTACCAACAGTAATCTGCTTCAAACCTGCTAGATACCTAACCTGTTCATTGACGGCTGCAGCTGTGTACTCGAACTTACGATTTCTCGTACACCGAACAGAACATTTTGTTCTTTGTCATTTGTTGTTCATAGTTTATAATCAATTTACTGTTACTCAGAACTTGATACATTCGGCTTTAATTCTATGCCTTGCTCGTCTCTTCTTTCTTTCTTTTTTGTCCTCTTTAGTCTTTTCACATCAAGCATTCTGATCTGTGAAAATAGGCTTTGCAAGTTAAAGTATTTTCGCTTCTTTTCCCAAAGTTGTATTTTCAGTATCAATACTACCACCACCAACAACAATAATAATAATAATGGTAATATATTCCAAATCAACAACCCTTCTTCCATGGAATTATGCCATGTGGGTACTTAAGGTTACCCTATATTTTATCATCTCCTTATCCACTGTTTCCCGAGGGAAGTTACGCATAAATCGACTTATAGGTAATAAGTATCACCATAATATCCTGCACCATCATCATCATCATCTGATGATCAAGAGTAACTCGTACGACAACTGGTGATAATGAAGCAATAAGAAAATAAACATGCCAACGAGAGAGAGAGAGAGAGAGAGAGAGAGAGAGAGAGAGAGAGAGAGAGAGAGAGAGAGAGAGAGAGAGAGAGACCTAATAACTACATAACTTTAGCTACCTCTACCTAAACAAAAATAAAACAACGAAAAAAAATAACAAGGAAAACGAAAAGAATGGCCCTTGTGGGCAGAACGCCCCCCAAAAAAATATAGTCAACGAATTATCACCACGCAATCATAGCAGATAAAATAGACGAAAACAAATGAACCAAAATACATAAAACATAACACAGCAGGGCCATTGAGAGGGTGCTAGTGTAACAGTTAGATGGGACCAGACATTAAAGCGAGACCTACGAATGGAATTCCAAAGCAGATACATGCCTGCTCACGCACTCTTTCCACCGCAGACAAGAATACTAATGGACGTGTGAGTGTGCGTGTATGTGTGTGGAATAGACAAAGAGAAGAAAAACAAGGATAAAGAGAGAAAGAGAGAGAGAATGCATTCGTGTTAAAATAATGCATTTTTGAATGCAAAAGTGGGTGGACGAGATTCAGATGTTGCGAGTCAGGGGAGATAACTAAAATTTTGATTTTCACCATTTTTTCATGGAGGGAGAAAGAGAGATTTTTTTAATTCAGCACAAAGGAAATGGGAGATTGACGCAAAATTAATTTGAAAATTGAGAGAAAAAGAACAAGAATAGGATGGAAACCATTACTGCACTTAGAATCAATTTCATATTTTGACAATGGAAAACATTGGAACTGGGATTTCAGACACAAGAGCAAACGCATGCGATGACACATACATCGTGTATTTATAAATACGTAAATTGATATTCACTTACTGCTACTCTTTTATAAATAAATAGACACACATATATATATGTGTGCCCCCGCATATACATACATACATACACACACATATATATATATATATATATATATATATATATATATATATATATATATATATATGTAATATATGTGTGTGTGTACGTGTGTATGCATAGATACAATCAGTAAACAATTTTCGTTTTGAATTCCTATATAACTGATGGATATTAAATGAAAAATGTTAGGTCTTGCTCTGCAACAACAATAAATTTGCATCTTTATTGACTAGCTAAATTTATTGTAAATACTAAATTTTCTTTTAAAAATTTTAATTTTTGTTTTCTGTTGAAATTAGCATCATTAACGTAAACTTGAATGCAACAAGCAAAAATGTTAAATATAAGTAAATAAAAGAATAAGACACTTTTCACGTAACCTGTCAAGATTTCGTTTTAAAGATAGGCTTCCTGCTCTCCTGCTTTTCCTTAGTGTCACAAGACACCCGGTGAAAAGAATACTCATATAAGTAATTTAAGTTCCTCACTTGAAACCCATCAAACACCTTTGCTTTCACTCTCTTTCCAAGGGTCCAACTCTAAAGAAACACATGTAGTGCCCAAGTGATCTGTGACTTACAGACTTAATCGAAGAAAGATTTAGAAAAGGGTGCCCTTCTCTGGCAAGAAAGCACTCACATACTTATGCAAGATTCGCTATTCAGAAGACAAAGTCCTGCCCGTAAGGTGATTAGGTCACATTCCTTGATTTAAGAGTGCCTGGCAGAGACAGAGAAGAAATAAATTTCTGATAGTGAAACTGCACGAACCCTTGTGGACAGAGAATTCATAGTTCCTTGTTGGACGAGTCGGTACGAGTTCTCGGCTAGCACTCTGCTAGGTCCGAGTTCGAGTCTCCGGCCGGCCCACGAAGAATTAGAGGAATTTATTTCTGGTGATAGAAATTCATTTTTCGGTATAATGTGGTTCGGTTTCTACAATAAGCTGTAGGTCCCGTTGCTAGGTAACCAATTAGTCCTTAGCCATGTAAAATAAGTCTAATCTTTCGGGCCAGCCCTAGGAGAACTGTTAATCAGCTCAGTGGTCTGGTTAAACTAAGGTATACTTAACTTTACAGAGAATTCTTACAGAAAAGCCATATGCTGTGTTTGAGACAAACATACTACTACTTAGATTGCCACACGAAACGGAACCCTTGCTCAAAAGAGCCCTAAAGGCAGGTTCTTACACGTCATCCAAAAGAAGCCCACATCTGTGGACGACAGGCCTTCCACGTGAACAGCCAAGTATTCTAGCTTTGCTCGCTGATAACACATAGTTCCTGTGCTCCAGTCAAAGGTTCTTAGAAGAAATGTTCACACAACTACTTAAAGTTCATAAATTTATGATCGTGTTCAATATAAGATCATTCATTGCCTTGTAGAAAGCTTATTTTTTTTAATCCTTGTAATAAGTTGGCAAAAGAAGCCTTTACGACTGATGCACACTCCGAAGATCGTTATGATTTTTATATGACACAATACATCAACTTCTGTCGCGGGTAAAAAGCCTTAGATAAATGTAATTTTCTACCATTAATATACGCAAAATCATTCTTGAATTTGCTTCTCAAGATTCAAAACAGAGCATATATTAAAAAGCCCCGAGATCGACCCCAAGCAGTTGGCAAAAAGTTACTCTACTGTGGTGAGATACCCAACTCTACTGTGGTGAGATACCCAAAGATGAAGAAATGCACGGGGTCGCAAAGTAATCTAAATCGAATCACAGAGCTTTCTTGAGTCATTCCCTATGTGTGTGTGTGTGTGTGTGTGTGTGTGTGTGTGTGTGTGTGTGTGAGAGAGAGAGAGAGAGAGAGAGAGAGAGAGAGAGAGAGAGAGAGAATGATGATGATGAGGGGGAGGAGGAGGAGGAGTTTTTACCAGAAAACTAAAGAAAAGATAACTATCTCAAAAAAAAGGCCAAACACCGAGATAGTAAAAAGACGTCAAAAAAATTGACGTTACAGTGAAAATACATACAGTCGTCTACTTAACGATTAAAAAAAAAGGCAATATCCTGAGAAAAAAAGGCAAACAGCATGAAGTGAGAGAGAGAGAGAGAGAGAGAGAGAGAGAGAGAGAGAGAGAGATCCGTCTTTTATTAGGTGTCTTCCACTTAGCCATCTTTATTACCTAAGGGAATAAAAAACCTAATGGAGTGGAAATTACTTTTTTCATCACGCCAAAAATGTCCAGATGTTTAATTGGATATTTCTTTTAATTCCGGTTGCTTTCTATCTTTTGTCTTTTTATCTGAATTGGAAACTAGAAGACGTCTGTGAGTTTAACCATCCCTAAAAATTAAAAATAAAAGAAGAGTAAGGAGACATGTTTAAAACACTACAAAGTGAATAGGAAGCTATACTGCAAAAAATTGACATTCACCTTACAACAGACAAGGCACTTTTAATTAACAAGAAAACATAATATGATTTGAAGGACGACTTTGCCTTCATAAAAATATAAGTTTCGCTGAAAGGTAAACAAAATGTAAAACTGTGACTAACTGAATTTCATTCATATGTTTACAAAGAAAAAATGACATGTGAGCCTACCCTCCTGGGAAAAGGAAACCTTACTATTTAGTATCTGGATTGGGGGGGGGGATAAAAAACTAAAATTACCTTGGGCACCAATAAAATTCAGTGAAAATGTTAGAGAATCGAATAAAATATTGAAAATTTCTTTCTGCCAATGGCTAAAAAAAAAATAATCATCAAGCAAAATCTTTGCAGCAAAAATTCTCTGGGGCATTTCATCTTCAAAAGCCAAAAACCAACAATAATACATGTTTGATGAAAACCACACAACGATAAAGAGGAGGATTACGAAAAAGCGTAAAAAAAAAGTTAGAGATGAACTCCGAATGAATTTCGGACTCACTTTTACACAATAAACACACCCCGCATTATTTTTCCAAAACCCTCATCGGAGAAATCCATTCAATTCACAAAACTCTTCAACTGAATTTTCCAACAATGCATTATACTGTCAAGGGCAGAAGCGTCTGAGTAGTGCTTGCATTCACGACTACCATTATATAAATGATTCGGAAAGGTACCTTGATCTCTGATACTGCCTTGACCTTGAAATTTTGATCCTTTTCCCTTTATATTCACTTTATTATCTTGACCTTGAACTTTATTACTTCAGACATGCAAGGTCACTGCCATGAACTTCCATTCTTGAAGCGCCTGTCCCTTGTTGGAATTGCTTGAGTCTAAAATTCCTGGACTGAATTGCATGACTATAAGATGAAATCAACCTACAGATGTGAATGAAAGAGTGCAGACTCCTTATTACATAAATCTGGTCAGTACAAAAAGGCAGCGGTTAATTTCCAATTTTTATGGACCCCTAATTGGGGCGAATCAGATAGGGTATTAATTTTCATTCATTTAATACTAGATAAATATCGTTTCTGCTGTAAGGTAGACAAAACGGTAATACAGAGAACGTAAAAGCAAATCTTTTCTCTTACACAGAGTTACGAAAAATATGAATAAAGGAAATAACGAAGTATCAAAAGTAGAGTAAATATTCATGTACTCGACCAAAAAAAAATCCAATGAATGATTCTGAATATTAATCGAATCAAATCCAGCTGATTATATCTTAACTTCGAATGGAACAGTCTTCTGTGTGTGTGTGTGTGTGTGTGTGTGTGTGTGTGTGTGTGTGTGTGTGTGTGTGACAGAGAGAGAGAGAGAGAGAGAGAGAGACTTATGGTCCTCTGGCATGGAGGACCTACTATGTAAAATATTAAGACATGCGCATTATTTCAAAGCTGGACATTTTGTACGATTCAAAAATAAATGACGAAAAAATCTGCAAAAACAAGATTTTTTTTTTTTCTGAAACAATGCACCTGAGGTGAAAAATTCCTTACGTATAACCTCAACCTCACTCTGCATGTAGGGTTCAATAGTGTATTATGCACGCCAAAATGGAATATCTACCTCACACAGTTCATCAGTTATAGCACGGGGAAAAGTCCAGTTTGTTCTTGTCCTTCAAATATGAACTTGACATTGGATCCGTAGGCTAGTGATGAATTCCCCTCATTCGCAGTATATATGAAGAAGATATCAAGAATATACTGCTAAATAAAATTAAAACCTCAATTACTGCGGGTGAACGGACATAAAGGAGGTAGAACCGACAGAAATACAAACTGATGAACGGTAAATACGTGGGGAGGGATCGGCAACTAAAAAAAGAATAAATAAAAAACTCATTTTCATTTTATACCTAAGGTCAAATTAGTATAAACGATATGCATAAATGAATAAGCGAGAGGTGGAAAGAGTCAGGAACGAGTTTCCTTCGTATCAAAACCCTCTAAAGTGCACGACAAAAGCTTCATGCATAATTCAGCCGTCCTAGGGTTGAAAAGCAATAGCAACGATATGCTCTACTCTAATATATTAATGGATCGGATATCAAAACTATAATATACAGTAACACACACCAATAAAAACGGGAGATAAATTTACAGCATATGCTTCATTGCAGCGGAATACAAAATAAAAGTTTAAAAGCAAGGGGAATTTAAGGGGTCTTCAAATGAAGAGATGCTGAAGTTTATACAAAAGCCAAAAGAAAAAACTGGGACTATTTATCATAAAAGAAAGTTCTATTTCTTCTTACTCCATTTCCAGATCAAATTTTGGATTAATTACACATACACGGTATAGAATACACTAATTTTCACCAAAAATGGAGTAAACCCTGGAGGTAATAAAAAAAATAAACACTGAAATAACAGATATAGTTTGGTAGATAAGTTATAGTCTACTGAGAGACGCGAGCATCCCACAGAATAGAATATAATGAATGCATCATACCTTTTACATAAACTAAAAGCTAAAAGAAAAAATTTTCATTCATATTTATATTATATCTAAACACTAGCTAATGTAATTATATATATAAAATATATATATGAATCATCGCCTTTAACGCTACGTCACACAAAACGCTCCAGAGAAATTCCGCTGCCCATATACACACATATACACAAACACACACATACATACATCCACACAAATATACATACACACACACACATATATATATATATATATATATATATATATATATATATATATATATATATATATATATATATATATATATAAATATATATACGAATATATATACATACATACATATATATATATATATATATATATATATATATATATATATATATATACATATACATATACTGACTGGGAGCGCTTAAAAGATGAAAATGCATTCCAAGGAAAACTGAATTACAAGTAATGAACATTATAAAAACCTTACCCTTTGAATTTTTTTCTTATAAAAATCTTACCCAAAAGTAAAACGAACGCCGAACAAAGTACTCACTTTGATAATAGCAAAACCAGCAAGAAGAGAAATTAAAAGCAAAGTGAGATTGCCCAACTCGCAAAACAAAAATCTCGGCCTAATTACCTCAGGAGATCCGGTAAATCTATTTCATGCGTTGTTTTTTAGTTGAAAACAACAGAGACCTCATGTATAAACATGACGGGAATAATCATCTTTTAATTCGGTTCCCTACGCGTGGGTGTCCGGTAGGAGTTATTGATGAAATAAACTCGAAAACAAACTGAATAAACATGGGCTTTCCAAATGGGTAAGAACACGAGGAATATGACTGTGATAAATTTATTCTTAAAGGGGTGAAAAAAGCGGTACGATGCAAAAGTTGCAAATAATAACGAAAAGATGTTATATGCTTTGGTTATGAGTTGAATATCAACGCAGAAGCGTTCATTTGCAATTAGCGATCCACAGAAATTACGCGATAATGTAAAAACGTGCAATTACTGTGTAGACAAGTTGTAAAAACGTGCAATTACTGTGTAGACAAGTTGCATATCTATGCAGGAGAGTTATATGGCATCACAAAGCAAATAAAAGCATTCGCAACCCAAACGAACATGCACAGATAGTCATAAATACAGAAGAAAGCTGGAAAACACGAAAGAGAAGATGACCAAATAAAAATCATGAAGAAACACACAAACGGGCTGAACGTCTCGGCAAAAGTATTTTGAAAATACGTAACAAAAGAGAAAAGTCTCTGTTCTGAAATATCAAGACCAAAGATAGACAGAGCGAGAGCAATGCGTGCGACTGAGAGAGAGAGAGAGAGAGAGAGAGAGAGAGAGAGAGAGAGAGAGAGAGAGAGAGAGTATACCTTAGTTTAACCAGACCACTGAGCTGATTAACAGCTCTCCTAGGGCTGGCCCGAAGTATTAGACTTATTTTACGTGGCTGAACCAACTGGTTACCTAGCAACGGGACCTACAGCTTATTGTGGAATCCGAACCACATTATACCAAGAACTGAATTTCTATCACCAGAAATAAATTCTTCTAATTCTTCATTGGCCGGTAGGAGAATCGAACTCGGGCCCAGCACAGTGCTATCCGAGAACGATATCGACCCGTCCAACGAGGAACGAGAGAGAGAGAGAGAGAGAGAGAGAGAGAGAGAGAGAGAGAGAGAGAGAGAGAGAGAGCGGAGCTGAAAGTAAAAAAAAAAAAAGAGCGAAATAGGTGGAGGGCGGTTCATATTTTAGGTAACGACGAGAAGGGAAGGGTTGGCTGGCTCCTTCAGGAAAGAGTTAGAAAGAAGTTACACTATTAAGGTTGGACAGGAATTAGACAGGTAGACTGGAAAAAGAAAGTTCGGGACACGACAGAAATAGGGACAGAATTTATAAAAAGCTATATATGAAATGCAAGAACTATATTAGATAATAATGAACGTGAAAGGAGAAAAAGGACAAACCTTAAAGGATAAAATAAAAACAGTATGCATTCGAGACAGACACCTAGAATACAAAGTAAATTTTAAGCCAGTCAGGAATAGCGAATGAAAAGATCAGTGTAATACATAGAGACATTCGATAAGTAACTGGACAGCAGGAGAGAACAGCATTGTGTGTGTGTGTGTGTGTGTGTGAGAGAGAGAGAGAGAGAGAGAGAGAGAGAGAGAGAGAGAGAGAGAGAGAGAGAGAGAGAGAGAGAGAGAAGATATAAACATTAAGAATCTGATAATTTCGCTGCACAAGAAAATGCGGGTCAGAGGACAAAGTTGACATTCCTTTAACCAAGTCACAAAAGTTTTCCTTTTCTTTTTTTCTGTTTTCTGTCTTTTTCTTTCTTTCCCGCTGCGCCTTTGAAGCGATGATCAAAGTTCCAGGTAGGCCTATTGTGGACGAAAACTCCGAGATTGGATCTAACGCAAAGAAAATCTTAGGTTAAGAATTTCATCTGGTAAGAAAAAGGTTTGTCAAAGTCCTGCATTTCATTAAGACAACAATAAAAGTGGTTGATAAGGAAATGCGTAAAAAGTTATAATAAATTAAAAGAACCAAAATGTATTAAAATGGAGGCGCTAAAATCAATGTCAAATAATTCCATTAAAATGGAAAAGAAAACAAACTAATTACATGAAACATTCACAAAATTCAGAATGAAAAATAAAGAAGAGATAAATGACACAATTATGGCGAAGTCTTTTAGCAAAAAGGCAAGCACGATTGCAGGTCATAATAATGGCCTACTTACACAGTGGCCTGACATTTAATACCATTATATAAAAGGCCTCATTCTCAGTCTTTTTCCAAAAATGGGTCGACTTACTGAGAATGGGCCATTTCCTAAATTACTCTCAAAAAT
Organism: Macrobrachium rosenbergii; assembly: GCA_039081455.1. Taxonomy (NCBI): domain Eukaryota; kingdom Metazoa; phylum Arthropoda; class Malacostraca; order Decapoda; family Palaemonidae; genus Macrobrachium; species Macrobrachium rosenbergii. Next base: position 6,939,435 of record JANJGK010000048.1, read on the forward strand.
ATTTCCACACACATTTACGTATATATATACATATATATAATTTATATATATACATACATATATATATATATATATATATATATATATATATATATTTATATATATACATATAATATACATACATATATATATATATATATATATATATATATATATACATACACATATATACATATATAGTCTTCTCACCAGAAAGAGGACTCATGACTCTATTCCCGAACGAGACGGAATAACTAAGACACGTCCCGTTAAACCCCATTCTGCCCCTGTTGACCTAGGCAGTGATTTACATACTAGTAGTTAGTCGATTGTGATGAATCACAGCTGGAGTAGCGCAAAGTTTTGCGCTACCGGTCACTCGACAAGAACAAGACTAAATGTGGCTATCAGTCGAGAAACATGCCAAGCGCCATCCTAGGTCAAAGTATTTTCTAATTTAATTTATTATATTTTAAAAAATGGCACTTGGCATGTTTCTCGACTGAAAAGCTCAAATGATAAGCGAAAAGTTAACACCCTCAGATAGATAAACAGATATATATGTATATATATACATTGTATATATATATATATAATATATATATATATATATATATATATATATATATATATATATATATATATATATATATATATATATATATATATATATATATATATATATATATATATATATACATATATGTGTGTGAGTTATACTAGGTACATTACGTGCATGTTTTTACGAGCTTTCTCTTCAATATTATTTTCTCGCTCATTTTTCCGAAGGAATAATTCAGTATCCATCAAAAGAGTTTTATAACCGTGTTTGATCGGCTCCTCCCCAGCCAATTCACTATCGGACGTTGAGCAATTGGAGCGCTCCAATTTCTAACCACTTAAAATTGGACGAATTGGATATGAATATTCTATTCGGGGTGGTGATTTTTGCTAGCCGTTTGTTTGAAGGGGATGAGATTTAATCTGCATAAACCAAATTTTGAGGTAAACACGTTGATCACTGGCTTTTTAATGCTGGCATTGCGTTTAAACATTCGATGCGCTTTCCATAACGACGTGTTGGCGGATCATCGTTTAACTGTTTGGAGAATCATTCCGTCATGTGAGGTGATACAATAGTAGAAAATACATATATGTACAGTATATATATATATATATATATATATATATATATATATATATATATATATATATATATATATATATATATATATTTAGAGAGAGAGAGAGAGAGAGAGAGAGAGAGAGAGAGAGAGAGAGATTACATGGCTATGAGGAAAGTGTATGCATCATCAAGGCGAAAAATCTTTCATGCCAATGTTTTACCCTCCCTCCTGGCCATATACTCTGCTTATGTTTTACATAACGTTTTACTTCCTCCCGTTATAGAAATTATATATATATATATATATATATATATATATATATATATATATATATATATATATATATATATATATATATATATATATATATATATATATATATATATATATATGCACATAGTATATGTACGTATAGATGTGCTTTTGAATGTTACCCTCAAAGGATTTCGTCTCTGTTTCAAGGCATAAGTAACTGAATAAAAATGTACATAGAGAAACAAGTATCGCTGCTATACAACGGCTACCAGTATGATAATAGGCAGAACAACAATGATAAAAACTTAAAAAAAGGTGCAATCAAATATGTAAATGAACATTATGTTTTTAGTGCAGGGATCGAGTAGAGCAACTGCCCATAGGATTTACAAACTAGTCTTTGATTTTTAAAGACTGTTGTTCAAATTCACGGTATTTGTTTACTTGTTAATACATGCCTCAATAATTAACAGTTCTTTTGGACTACTACACTTGTGTAGCATTTGTGACTTTTCTCGGCTAATATCGGGATTAGAATTTTGTTAGTGTTTAAATGCAGCACTCGGCTCATTCGCCATACCTGAACTAGACTCATGTTGTTTTATTTTTCCTGAGAAGCATGTCTGGCCAACATAAACCACATTACGCACCTTATAACGCAACTCTTTTTTAATAAGGAGTTGTGCTTCATGATCACCAGAAAAAAGCATTATCTTTCGCCTGGCTAAACAAATCAATTAACTGGTAGTATTTTTGCCTAAACAGAGGAGTAAAATCACTGTGAAATTTTGCTTATTTCATCACGGCAGTTTTTAGGGAACATTCAGTTTAATATATTTTACTGTCCAACATCCACTTCTCTGTCCATCAATATATTCAGTGCTAAAATATCTACAAGCACGAAGAAACATACAAGAAAATACTAATCGTTTTACTGGAATATGATTTGAAAAACAATGATATATGAATGTTGGTTTCCTATTGACAGGACATCAGATTTCACGCCATATTCAGTCCTCATTAACAACGTAATTACTAAAAGCAAATAAAATCAGCATTTATTATCTTTTTCGAAGATATTTCAAGCATTAACCTCTTGGAATTTTGTAATTATGATAGAGGATCTATACACCCAGGCCACATGGATACATGTGGACTATACAATTAAAAATCTAAAAATTTGAGATAAAACGCATGATTTCGAATTTCGTGCATAAGTTTCTTTAAAGTAAAGACCATGGGTTTCCAAGCGCAAACATAAAAAATTGTTTATAAAACTTTCCATCCGCAATAAATACATTTCCTAATATACACAATCATAGAAATTGAATAAATACATCTATCTATTGGTTCCTTTAAAAAATCTCAAATGACTTGCACAGGTACTCCGTTAATCGAGAGTTTACATCAAAACATAACAACTTTATGTGACCATGATGCATCTTTAACTTTTCATATAATTCGCTGGATTTCTAAATAAGGGAACCTGACATAATACCTAGTAGGAGTGTAATAACAATCTACTTAATACTGAATTGACAAGTCACCTATATATATATATATATATATATATATATATATATATATATATATATATATATATATATATATATATATATATATATATATATATATATATATATATATATATATATATATATATATATATATATATATATATATATATATATATATATATATATATATATATATATATATATATATATATATATATATATATATATATATATATATATATATATATATATATATATATATATATATATATATATATATATATATATATATATGTATATATATATACATATATATATATATATATATATATATATATATATATATATATATATATATATATATATATATATATATATAGTGTGTGTGCGTGTGTGGAAAGAGAGAGAGGCAATGATTTTTATTCTCTGAAATCACTCCGTTTTTGAGGAAATGGCCTTTTGATGAAATATATGCATACATATAAATGACGAATTTAGTAGCGCGCTCTTGAACGTGACGACCTCAGAAGCCTGGCCACAAATAACTTTTTAATACCAGGACGAAATGCACATAAACACACAAGGACTCTGGATATTTATAAAAATCAAGAAAAAATAGAGTCCGTATCGATCAAATCCTCACGGACTCTTCACAAAAATAGACTCGCTTACACAACCCTTCATAGCTACGTGTTTATTGAGAAAAGAAACCCCCTCCCCCCCTCTACTATGAAAGAGAGACCACCCTTTCATTTTCGAGAGGACCCTTTGAAAGAAAGGTGGCCGTTTGTTATATTCTGAATGCACTGGAACGTCCAGGTCCTATGTTTAAACCAATCCAGTCTTCCAGATCCGGAACCCTTCTCGCTTCCTACCCTCCCTTTGATTTATCTGGAAGGTAAGCTAAGTTCGTTTCTCCTCTTTGATCCCCTTCTTACTCCAGCATAATTTCGTTTCATAAGCAGAGGTCGCTGTTTCTGGTACTAACGCACACCAGCTGATGCCATAAAAGCCGCACTTAAGCGGAAGAATGTTACTTCGAACATGCCACTTTAAACTCTAAACTTTACTTGTAATGCGGTTAATAAAAACGTCACCCCTGAATCTCTATACCGCAGACCCCCTGCACAACATGAATGTCTCTCTGAGCAGGCGTGTCAATTTGTTGATGAGAGTATTCCCTGCGGAGGTCAGTAATCAATGAACGGTTTTTTTCCCCTCTACTCCTAAACTTTGAAATCCTCTCCCTGCTCCCCTGTGTCCAAGTTCCTGTAATCTTCCCTCTTCCAAGAGCAGAAGTATCATTTTCTCAAGTTTCCTCTCTTTCCGACAGGGATGATTCGATACTTGTTCTGTTTCAAGCTGCATATATATATATATATATATATATATATATATATATATATATATATATATATATATATATATATATATATATATATATATATAAATATATACAGTATAATGTATATATTATATACATATATATACTGTGTATATATATATATATATATATAAAATATATATAGATATAGATATATAATATATATATATATATATATATATATATATATATATATATATATATATATATATATATATATATATATATGTATGTATATCATATGCTACTCACTTTGCAGGAAAAAGACTAGACTAGAGAAATTGCCTCGTCCATCCCATAACTGACGGTTATAAAAAAAAGTAAAAAATGCGCCGAAGTTTCTTCGGCGCAGTCGAGTTTTCTGTACAGCGTATAATCAAGGCCACCGAAAATAGATCTATCTTTCGGTGGTCTCGGTATGATGCTGTATGAGCCGAAGCCCATGAAACTTTAACCACGGCCCGGTGGTGGCCTGTCCTATATCGTTGTAAGACGCACGATTATGGTTAACCTTAACATTAAATAAAATAAAAAGTACTGGGGCTAGAGGGTAGCAAATTGGTATGTTTGATGATTAGAGGGTGGATGAGCAACATAACAATTTGCATCCCTCTAGCCTCGGTAGTTTTCAAGATCTGAGGGCGGGGGAAAAAGCACGGACGGACAGACAAAGCTGGAACAATAGTTTTCTAAAACTAAAATTGCATCGTACGCTTCTGTCTTAGATACTCTCCACATGTCCAAACCTTAAATAACTATAATTCATTCTTTCACTACGACAGTTTGTTCGGTGGTTCTTCTGCTAATCTCCAAATTCTCATCATTTCAACATTTCTTGCGACACATTACCTATGCAAACAATTCATGAACAACTTTTCCTCTCATTCACATTCATTATCCACTCTTCACTCCACTGAAGTTAGTTTAACAATCCCTTCATACATTTCCAACTTGTCTTCCAAATCCTCTGTACAAATCCTGCTACCAGTCTAGCTTAAACTATTTTTTACCTCGCTAAACCATCATCCGTTATAATTACTTCCAAATACACATACGAATCAACCGCTTCAATACTTTCTCTTTGCCCTAATGACCCCGCACTTGCTCACTATAATTTACTCTCTATATTCTCCACTCTATCATTAATTCTACATTTTTAATTTACTATTCCTTATAAATGTTGCATCACCTACATACATATACCATTCCACACTCGTCAAAATTCCCTTTACTTATTAAGCAACTTAGACTTGGCCTAATTTTCTAATCTGATTTCTCGTATTACTATAACTATAAGATATCAAACCCCATAGAGAGAGCACACTCTTGTCCCAGACCACTTATACACGAAGCCATTAACTCCCTTATCTACTAAAAGAAACACAAGCTCGACTTTCATCAAATATACATTCCATCACTCGCAACAGCTTACCTTCTATACCAAGTATTCTCAATATATTCTACACTGCCACATTCAATTCAATTTCCTGATTAGTTTAGAGTGAGTATAACAGAAGCAGCCTTTACCCTTTACTTTCAAACTTCTCATATTACTCTTTCATAAAAGTAATTCGATCTATATATTCCCTCCCTTTCCTGACACCAAACGATTCTTTTCCTACCAGTCCTTCTATCATCTGTCTTGCTCAATCAATATCTTGCCATGACATTCCATGACCTAATAATTGTATACCTTATGTCCCCACAGTTCTCATTGCAGCCGCTATCAACTTTGCCTTATCAAGGCCACAACTATTACTCTTACTCATCCCTTTTTAGCAATTTTTTCGCATCTAGAAATACCTCAGATACTCACTAACACTATCACTACCATATGCAGCATCTTACTTGTAAACATATGTGCTCTTGATGTTTGTACATTCTTCAACCTCTTAATGGCCCCAGCCCATCTCCCCCGACAGTCATTTCCAGAAACAATCTCAAACTTAAAGAAACTGTTCTAATGAGTGCACCATTCAGCTTTCACTCCCTTCTGTCACACATTCACCATTCTTCAAAATAATCGTTCCATTAACTCAGGGCTGCATCCACTTCAGATATTATCATCTTCCATTTGCATCTATTTTTCTCAGAGTCATCACTTCCCGGTCTTTTTTCTATTCATTTACATTTCTGTAAAAGAATTTTATAACCTCCTAGAAGATCTCGCTTACCTTCTTCCCTCCATTTGCATCACTCGCCTACCATTCCTCTCTCTCCTTCCTCCTCTTGAATATCTTTACAAGATCTTTTCCGCCCTGCAATTGCACCCCAAGTAATCTCTTTTTCCTTCACTGAACCTCCCGTCTCTTCAGCTCACCACCCACAGTTTTATTCCCTCTTCTTACCCTCTTGCGCCCACAAACACTTCCCGCTGACCCTATGACACTTTCATTCACTTATATTCCGGTGTTAAAGAAATTCATCTCGAATAGAAACAACTCAGTGAAGATCAAGTGCAAAATCACTTTTCTTTAGCATTTTTTAATCATTTGGAGATTCACTCAATGGAAATAATTACAGAAATAAAGTAATATATAAACACATGATAATCGTATTTAAAGCTTTATCATTCTTGAACCGAATCATACTGAGACAAAAATTAATCACTCTTTGTTTAATCAAACGAATAGCGTAGGATAACTCCTTAGAAAACGTACCAAACGCGAAAAATCATCAAATGATGAAATAAATACATAAAATAAAATAACTAAACAAAACAAACAAGGAAACAGTGGCAAAAACAAAAATCATCTACAAAACCAAACACAACAAATCATCAAATGCTGAAATAAACACATAAAATAAAATAACTAAACAAAACAAACAAGGAAACAGTGGCACAAACAAAAATCATCTACAAAACCAAACACGAAAAATCATCAAATGATGAAATAAATAAATAAAATAAAATAACTAAACAAAACAAGCGAGGAAACAGTGGCACAAACAAAAAACATCTACAAAACCAAACACGAAAAATCATCAAATGATGAAATAAATAAATAAAATAAAATAACTAAACAAAACAAACGAGGAAACAGTGGCACAAACAAAAAACATCTACAAAACCAAACACGAAGAATCATCAAAAGATGAAATAAATAAATAAAATAAAATAACTAAACAAAACAAACGAGGAAACAGTGGCACAAACGAAAAACATCTACAAAACCAAACACGAAAAATCATCAAATGATGAAATAAATAAATAAAATAAAATAACTAAACAAAACAAACGAGGAAACAGTGGCACAAACAAAAAACATCTACAAAACCAAACACGAAAAATCATCAAATGATGAAATAAATAAATAAAATAAAATAACTAAACAAAACCAACGAGGAAACAGTGGCAGAAACAAAACTCATCTACAAAACCAAACACAAAAAATCATCAAATGATGAAATAAATAAAATAAAATAAACAAAACAAACAAGGAAACAGTGGCACAAGCAAAAATCATCTACAAAAACCAAACACAAAAAATCATCAAATGATGAAAAAAATAAAATAAAATAACTAAACAAAACAAACAAGGAAACAGTGGCACAAACAAAAATCATCTACAAAAACCAAAGGCTGCCTTGGAATTCCTTAGGATGTAACAGCCAATCTTTCTCCCAATCTGAAGTGGAGGGCCGTCTTTAGAAAAACAAGCTGCCTCCTTCAGCAACTTCAGATCAAGGAGACCTATTAATGGTCTGACACGAAGACGTAAAAGCGGTCAGGTTCAAGGTCTTGTGAACGGGAACATCTAATTCTTCATTTCAGCTCTTTCGTTGGCGTACAGAAACGGGGAAAATGAATTTAACAGAGTTCCAATGGAAAATGCAGTTACTACTATTACAACTGCAACCATGGGAGCTACTACTACTGCTAGTACCATTGCGGTAAATAGCGCCCTCATTACCATGATCAGATGTAATAATTGTTGAGACTTTCATTACTAAGATTATTGCAACTATTTATAACCCTGCTAACACTAACAGATTACCTTTCCATTTAAACATTATTATAATCACATAATTAATGAACACAACCTTATTCTCAAGTTGCTAGAGAGAGAGAGAGAGAGAGAGAGAGAGAGAGAGAGAGAGAGAGAGCGAGAGAGAGAGAGAGGCAACATACTTTTTTAAGTCTTACTAATTTACAATCTAGATAACCAGATGAAAATCAAAAATTATACAAGTGTTCGCTACACTTTCTAATGACGTAAAAGCTGACAAATCTCTTTAAGAAGATCCGCATTCTTGCAGGAAGTTGCACTGGCGAAAGCCCCATAAGTTGCGCTTCAAAAAGAAAAGACCTTAATCCTATTTTTCCCAAACCAGTTCTGTTGCGTGCAGGACTCGATGTTAAGAAGAAACCTAAAACTGAATGGGAACGGCAAATGGTGGCAAAAATTTAGCAGAGACATTAGCAAGGAAACGAGTTTAGATTGCACGAACTGCAACGTAGTTCCGCAGTCAACTTTCACTGCAACAATAAGCACTAAGGGATTTTCACTGTTGTTTTTGCACTAGCAAATGGTTTTCGGAGCAGACAATGAGCGACGTACCAAAATGAGTTTTACTGTTATCTGCAATCTGAAATCCATTTAAAAAAATTACTAGTATTAAACGTTCACAGAACACTGGCTGAGTTTTATTTCAGTGCAATAGAAGTTAATTCAGCGTTACTCTTCAATGTGTGTGTGTGTGTGTGTGTGTGTGTGAGAGAGAGAGAGAGAGAGAGAGAGAGAGAGAGAGAGAGAGAGAGAGAGAGAGAGAGAGAGAGAACTAAGATTAATCAACTTTGGGGAAGTTGAGAGTATAGAGGTCCCTCATATGCGAAAAAAAAAAATCCAGAAAACGAAATATTCGAAGTTAGTTAGAGAGTTCTGAAACTAGGAAAGGCAAGTCCAAAGATAGCTGGAGAAGTTACCAACTGGAATATCGCTCGGGAACCCAAGAAAGACATCTTCAATCATTTTAGAGCCAAAGCGTCCTCAATTAAATTTTGATCTGTGTAACGCACGTCACGAGTTAATTCTGGGAGTAAATTACCGATACATACGGGGCGAAACTTCATCGCACACAATAATATGAAATGCGAACACTTGCGATCATTAATGAAGAAATACTGGCAGCACTTAGCCAAAATTAGATGTCGCGTAATCCAAATTACTCGCTTTATGCAAGATCGCGTAAGACTAACGAACTTGATGAGACGTATTTCAAGAGATGAGTGTTACGTGAAGAATGAAACCATCAACATATGAGTGGTAATGTGCAGAATGAGAAAGACGGTAACAATTGCCTCTAAGGAAATAAAAAGTGAGAAATGAGATGAGTGATTTATAATTTTGAGTAACGAAAAGAACCAGTATAAACTCTTGTTACAATAAAAAAAATAACCAACAATAAAAAAAATAACTAAAAGAGATAAAAACTTAAAAGCAGGTATTTTGTGTGCAGAAGAATTGGCAAAATAACAAACAGTAATGCTGCGAAAGGTCACTGAATAAAAGTCAAAAACAAGGTGGTGGAAATGATGATCTAATGCCTATGGGTTCTCGATCAAAGTAAAGAAATAACCAAATATAAAAATACAAAAATTTACAATATCAAAGAAAAAAAGTTTAAATAAGAGAGAGAGTAAACAATAAGCATTATCTTCACTGACAAATGGAGAAAATAATGAACATGTTACTCTATTCCTGCTTCCTGAGTTTGGTCAGATGCTTAGAAAAATATTCTTCAAAATTCACGAGAAAAAGGGTGACCACATACCTCTAGACACGATAAGAAAACCATCAAAAATATTGTAGGAAATCTTTTTGAGCGCTTGGCTTTGGATTTTCCGCAAAAGAATTTTATAATGAAGATTGTGAAATCACTAACGATGTAAAATAAATAAAAATTCTACGTTATCCACATGTCTAGACGTTTTTGTATCTTTCACATTTCCCAAAAATATGGTAAAAATACAAGAAAAATACTAAGAGGACGGAAATAAATTCATACATCAGTATTGTATAACAGAATTTCCTTGGGTAATACGACCCATAACCGAGAACTAATGTTAGCTTTTTATATCACGTCAGATATATACGAGTTTTCTTACACCGGGTGTGGTTATGTATTAGCCCGTAAATCATATGTATGGGACACAAACAATATCGCCTACCCTGATAGATAGAACGAGGGAAAATGTAAGTACAAACATTCATATAAATCTCCTGTATACATTTACAGAGACATACACTATTACACACACACACACAATATATATATATATATATATATATATATATATATATATATATATATATATATATATATATATATATATATATATATATATATAATCATGAAGCTACAAATGTCGCTTAATATCAAATTCACGCTACCTCGGGAATATCTCCGATGGAGAATTATCACCGAAGGGGAATTTATAAGTGATAAATGGATTGGTACTGTCGGGTCGCGAACCCACGACACAGCACAGACCCAGCAACCCCAGTCGACGTTACCACTGAGCTATCAAGCTATTAAGCGACATTTGTAGCTTCATGATTGTATATAAATCACGGTGTGATATTAAAAAAATTCATATATATATATATATATATATATATATATATATATATATATATATATATATATATATATATATTATATATATATATATACATGCACACACACTATATATATATATATAAATATATATATATATATATATATATATATATATATATATATATATAACTGTTAAATATAAAAAAGTGCGATATTAAGTGAGAGGCACATCACTTTTCATGAAAGCGTATATTTGGACATACTGCATAAACATATAAACGTCGCAAAGGAATCGAATGCTATAAACGACACTTGAATAGATTTCCTAAATTTAAACTGGAATGAAAACATTCAAAACTTAAGGGTAACAGCGCTGTTTGATATACCTTTGCCTAGTTATGATCCGGTGATTGATGACATCAATCAGCGATGCTAAAGAGGGCCGGAGAATTTAAACACTAGTGCGTTAGGCAAATGGGCTTTTCACGATGCCTGAGAACTTACCGTACTACAACCTCTCTCCTGCTTACGTTTAACCTTACACTAGACTCGTAAATATTCTGTATAAATTTGACAAAAAGAAAAAACTTCCGAAAAGAGTATGCAACCTCAAACGTTTCTGATATCCCGTCAGTTCCCAAGAGGACATTAGTCTTCTCCTGAATAGCAACTCTCTCTCTCTCTCTCTCTCTCTCTCTCTCTCTCTCTCTCTCTCTCTCTCTCTGTTTTAGAAAAAAGCTTAACTTAAAATATAATGAATCATTACATTGAAATCCGCTTGTTTCTGTATAATGTATTAGAAGGTTGCGGGTTGAATAACAAGATGTTGAAGAAACTACTGTACAAGATTCTGTGAGTACAAATAATATTTACTAGACTTGTGAATACAACAAAAGTAATAATCAATGCAGGTATTTGAAAACAATTCTTCCGACAGACAGCAAGAGATTAACAAAGATTCGACAGAGCTAGGCCAGGATAGCTTAGGCTGGACAGGTAGGATTACTGGAAAAAATGTGATAAAGTTAAAAGTCTTTACAATATTGTAGACCGTATAAAATATTATGTACAAAAGGTCCATTTCGAACAGGATAAATGAGATTTAGTATAATAATATAATGCAAACTCTCAGACAGAATAATTCTCTGTTCTTAGAACTATACTATGCTGAACGCGAGGTGTGAATTCAGACTCAATTTCCTATATATCATCAGATGAATTAGCACTCTGTTCTTAATTAGCCACGTTACGTGCTTAGCTCATTTTTTTTTTAGATTCCGACAGCGGTGTCATGCTAAAGATTTTAGCAGACTTTAAATAATTGCGAACAAAAACGTCCCATCCCTAAAAAATCCAACCTAATATAATGAAATGCATTTAAATTACACAATTAATTACCGTATGTTTCTTAACGTACAGCAAACCTGTAAATGCAGAACTCCATCGGTACACTGCGCTTACCCTTCAAATCTAAATGGAACCAATCGTTCCTTATGTCTCAATTAAATTTAAAGTCCAACCTCCCCCCCCTTTTACCTTAAAGGTTTCCATAAGGAAAACGAACTAAGCAAGATCATAACAGCCCTCTTGCAACATCTGGCAACAAATATTTCTTTAATCAAATAAACCCACTCCCAGAAAAAAAAAAAAATATATATATATATATATATATATATATATATATATATATATATATATATATATATATATATATATATATATATATATATATATATATATATATATATATTCAACGAGAATGAAAGGACGCGAGTGTCAAAGGAAAAGACGAAAACTGGAGAGAGAGAGAGAGAGAGAGAGAGAGAGAGAGAGAGAGAGAGAGAGAGATTATGCAATCCAGAACCGGATATTGAAATCATACGATCCGTGAAAACGGGAAAGGAAGAAAACAAAAGAACGTTAAAAGAAAACAGTTTGCAAACCTCGTTGCTAGCACTCCCAGACATTGCAATAAAATAAATAATTGGCTCCTATTCCGATTCAGATTGATTTTCAAGTAAATAAAAAAACTCAGCGGATGGAATATCTTCAATATAAAGAATAGGGGACACGAGGGAACCAACAACTAATTAAAGATCAAGTTGTGGTAACATATCCAAACGTGAGTAAATACGTAAAAAAAATAAACACCCAATATCTAGAAATATAAATGTTTCAAATTTATTTAAACGTTACAAATGCCATATATCAAAAGCAGCACATCACTATAGGACAAACTAAAAATAAATAATAAAATATTATAAATTCTAATACCAGTAATAAACTTTACAATTTCTGCATCATTCTCTTAATGACACATTTTACCTCTAAAACTCACTATAATGCCGCACATATGTAGAGAAATACAAGGAACGAATGCTTGACAAAGAAAACATGCAGATTAAAACATACATAAACCGATGAAGGTAGGTTGAGCGCAAGTGAAGTAATGGTTAGGTGTTTTCAGATGGTTTGGTTATGTGGAGGGAACGGAGGAAGATAGGTTGATGAAACGAGCCTGTAATACAAAATTTTGGAAAAGGAAAGGTGTCCTAAACAGTACTGGGTCAATGATATGGAGAGAGTGGAAAGCAAGAGATTCAGTATAAGGGTTTCGACACGTTGTTTGTGAAAGTCTATTAAGCGACGTTTCATGCCGACGGGGTTCATCCTTGATTAAGCGTATACAGGATGGATGTGACTGTGACATTTATCTTGCTTCTTCATTGAAGCCACCCATTTTAAGGGAGATGGCTTGATACTGGAAAAAGAGACGGATTAAAACTGGTCCATCAATATCTTTCATTTTCAAATTCTTATTTATACGTCAGGCAAGTTCGTTATTCAATGCATATCTTCTACGACAACAGATCACGGAAATATTTTTCCTCTTTCCCTCTCTCGCTATATAAAGCCTTCGATGCAAAAGGCTTTTAGAAGATTTTCCCAGACGCAGTTCATTTCCAAGTTATTGACTAAGGAAAAATATGCAAACGTTTACGTCCAACGTTTGGCTAATTGTCCTGATTTTTTTTTTTTTTTTTTTGACTGTCACAGATTGCTTGTTTTTTCTGCAGATTCAAGTTCTCCAGTGTTTTTGCTCTGACGATTCCAAGCACTATGACTCGACATTAGTCACATATTTTCTGTTTCTGAGACTCATTTCTCAGAATTATTACAGTGGATCAGAAAGAGTTAAAACAAAACGAAAATATTTCTCATATTCCGTATGGATGCGAGGACAAGGTAAAATACAAATAAAATAATATAGTATATGGTGTCATGAAACCATGAAGCCATGAAATATAAATAGCCGAGAGTTTAAATGCACTGACAACCGTAGATATACGTGTACATATATATATATATATATATATATATATATATATATATATATATATATATATATATATATATATATATATATATATATATATATATATATATATATATATATATGTGTGTGTGTGTGTGTGTGTGTGTGTGTGTGTGTGTGTGTGTGTTTGTGAATCCTGACTGATTTCGTCATATTTACACGTCTGCGAGAAGACTGATAGTTGTAACCAGAAATTTACACTATGAACACCAGTACGAAAGCACGGTACAAACGAACATGATTGTAGACATATAAAACTTTTGTCAGCCTTACGTCTATACTATAACCCTAAAGAATCGAGATATCCTGATATTGCATTAAACGATGCATTGCGAAACACACAGCATGAAAGCCATACTTGCAATGGTATACTGAAGTATCTTTAACTTCGTTTCCAATTTGCCCAAAAACTTGAATGTTAATGAAGCATTTACGAACAGTAATGCAATGAAAAAGAACTTAAAAAGTATGTTTGTATCGAAAGTATGTGAGTTATGTGACCATTTTATACTGGCAAACTAAAAAATTATTGCAAAAAAAAAAAAGGTAAGTTGAATGGCGTCAAAATCTATAAGATTTATGCACGATAAAAGTTCAGTTTTCCTGAATGTTAAAAAAAATCATGCTATCTATTAAACATATGCTAAAAAGTTGGTTTATTCTAGAAATACTTAAAACAGAAAAATAAGTGTTCACTGTATATTAAAAAGTTCTGAACAGATTCTAAACATCAGCCTAGAAATGCATATACATGATCCTTTTATTCTAAATAAAAAATGAACACGTCTGCATTTAAAGAACTGCACTTCTAGTCGGAATGACAACGCAATTATATGACATATTCTATTGCAACATTTGGATATCTGTCATAAAGGAGAATCACTCCAACTACATCTTCCACCCTTCAGCAATTTGTAAAATCTGGATGTTCGCTTGTACAGTGCTTTCATCCTTCCATATATAATGTCAATTTCTGCTGCGATGCACCAGCCCTCTTCAAGATAACTCTTTAAAAGAACAAATCTGTCAGGATTCATACCTCTCCATTCATTTCTCCCATATGGTACTTGGAATTTCAAAATAGCGTGTTCCTGTGAATTCATTGCATATATAGACGGGACTTGAGGGATTGGATAACTGCTCTGAAAGCTTAAATGAATAATAATGCCGAAGTATGTGTAGCGGGTTTAACTTGCTGTTTTAAGTGACTTCTGCGTAGGTTTATACAGCAGCTCATGTTCTGGGACTCTACTGAATAAGTAGTTGCAGTAAGAAAGAGCAGTGATCATTTCTCAGGACCTTGCCCTGTTAGGAATATTAAGCCATAAATACCTAATGACATGGAATTAACTCTGTAGCGTGAGTATGTCATATATTAGGTACACATCTGCCCTAGTTGTGTCCCACGTATCAGCCATAATACCATGGACTTGGAACCGGGTCAGACCAAGCACACTCACATGTGACTTTTTTTTTAGGCGCATGTTATTGTCACGGTATAGTGAACTTGTTGTAAAGAACGCTTATAAAAAAGTCATGCTGTAAAATTAGCGAAAAATTATATATATATATATATATATATATATATATATATATATATATATATATATATATATATATATATATATATATATATATATATATAAATATAAAGGAGTGGCTTCAGAGAAACTACAACACAACGATCAACGCCACAGTCTTAATTTAAGTGGTAAATCATGGATGAGCCTTTTCGGCAGTAAATTTTCCAAACAACCTCTTTATACATCTACTGTAGAGGTTTGTCAACAGCATGCTAAAACCTTTGCACAAATTTTGCAATTTGCAACAACTTTCGTCCAGCCTCCGTAATCCTTTCTGAAACTTGTTCTCCTCTTCCCTCTTAAATCTTCCAAACTTTTGTTGATTAAAATGTTGTATTTGGGATAATGTAGTGTATATATATTTTGTTTTCTTTACTTTGATATCTCAGTACCTGATGAAGTCCTAAAGTTTGTAATGCACGATTTAAATAAATAAGGCATAATTCGATGGCTTCAAGAGACCCTCTTTTTTCACCTGCCATTCGTCGCTCACTCTTCCCAAATGCCTCAACTATCTCAAAATACTCTAATCGATCTTTTGGTTTACGCTAACCTCTCTACCATTTCTAAGTGCCTCCCCA
Source organism: Macrobrachium rosenbergii (assembly GCA_039081455.1). Lineage (NCBI taxonomy): Eukaryota > Metazoa > Arthropoda > Malacostraca > Decapoda > Palaemonidae > Macrobrachium > Macrobrachium rosenbergii. The sequence continues at coordinate 6,955,801 of JANJGK010000048.1, forward strand.
TTTCTTAATCATTCAGTTCACCTTGAATTGTATATATTACTCAAACGGTTCATCATAACTGCTAAGAATTTTTGCTCTTCAACTACTATCTTCAATTACTATTCAGAAGAAGAATCCTATACATATCCAAAAATGAGAGTTGGCTAAATAAGTTCTTCATACATTTCAACCTTCACTTCTATATGCAATGCGGGTCTCTTCCTAATTTTTCGATATATTTCACTACCTTTCTTGCTTCAACATATCTGACCTTCCTTTGCCCTCATCTTATAATCATTACTTATATTTACTCCCAAATACTTATACGAATCAACCATTTCCGTTCTTCAGTCATCTATAACACTCCTTGTTTAAGCTCACAGCTTCCATTTTCTCTTATTACCTTAGTTTTCCTCACAAATACTCTCAACTTTCTCTTCTTTTACTACGTGAGTAGTTTCTCTTTACTCTTATCTCCAACCTATTCACACTCCTTCCACAACTCAAATTCTTATCCCAAAACTTTACACCTACATCTAATGTCCTTCCTCTATCCATACGGATACTGAACAGACATATAACATGTCCCTCTCTAAGGCCTGCTTTTACTCCAGAACAGTCAAGTCTCCCACCTACATACTTCACTTACGTCATAAAAACTTTTCATCGCTCCGCACAGCTTACCTCCTACACCGTACCATATCAACCTCCTCCAAATTGCATCTCTCTCTCTCTCTCTCTCTCTCTCTCTCTCTCTCTCTCTCTCTCTATATATATATATATATATATATATATATATATATATATGATATATATAATATATATATATATATATATATATATATATATATATATATATATATATATATATATATATTATTGTATGTGCAAGTACGTAGGCTATATATGACAGGAAATGGCGTAGGATTCAGATCAAAATAATCTCGGGAGGCAAACAATTAGAAGTGAATTCAACGAGAAAACTAATTAGGGGAACAAACACTCAGCCAATAAAGACCCTGGAAAAATACCTGATCTTTACTTTCTCAAAAGGTGCTTCACTGCGCTTATTCCAAACAAATAAGGCTAATAAGCTTCCCTACGTATGCATGAAGCAAACGACTGCCGCCTTAAACAATAAAAAAAGAAAACCTGAGGCCTCTTTCCATATTATGTGGATAACGGAATTACTTCCAAAAGAACACTTTCACCGAACAGTTTCAAATTAACCTTCATCTTCCTCCAAAAACTTTAATTTAAAATATGACGAGAGAAATCTTAATTTTAGTGGCAATGAGCGCAATTATTTAAAGATTATTTCCAGATTAAATTCTCCTATCATTATAAAGATTTACCTAAATTTAAGGATGAATTTAACCTGAAAAATAGTTATCAACCAAGAACTATCGTTCAGAATCGAAAAAAAAAACAGGGAAAATCATGATATTTTGTTATACAAAGTTACTAGCATAAGAACCTGGTCGAGATCTATCATCAAAGGTAAGCCAGGATAAACTGTAATACGACACATACACATACATTATACTTACATAATGAAGACATATATATATAAATATTTATATATATGTATATACATATATATATATATATATATATATATATATATATATATATATATATATATATATATATATATATATATACATAATTTGCTCTCTTCATACCCCCACACACATCGATATCCACCTGCATCTTGCATGCACTCTCACGCTCCGTTGATATGAAGACGCTACCTTTCAAATATTTCTTTCATGCCACCTATTCATCCCTATTTGGCTGGTCCCCTCCTCACTCCTCCTAACACTTCTAAATTAAACAGGCTTGTGAGAATGAGGTGTAAGCGAAAGCGTAAGTCATACAACTGATTTATTCATCTAAAATTCACACAAATCAAACACTCTTGCGGGCCGTAAGGTAGTCCCAACCTTTGACAGGTAAGGCAAATCGGGATTATGCATAGGCCCCTGTGTTTCTTCACAGAGGCGAACATGCAATTATGTCAGTATAAAATATAAGGTTGCGAAATCTATATACATGGCTAAATAAACGGTGTTTTGGTGCATAAACTGGTATGTACAATATCAAAGAGGTGACTATAACAACGTTGGAAATATTTGCCGACAACATCGTCTCGGGATTTTGTGTTTTCGTGTCAACCGCGTGTCGCTTTCTCCGAGGTGCGGTGTGATCCACTGGCAGGTAGGCCGCGTGGTTGAACACGTGCGCCTACAAGCTTATCATCTTGTCATCGTCGTCCTTGCTTTTCACTTGGCTAAACCTTCTCAAAATACTCTGATCAGTCTTTTAACGTACGCTAAACTTTTCAGCATATCTACGTATATTACATGCAAGTTCACCTCAACTGCTATACTCCACTGCCATAAGGAAGATTTGGATCAACAATCCTTGTAGAATATCTCATCCTGGCTTCAATAGACAACTGAAATATCTTCTCAGTATTCTGCCAACAAACACGCATACAAACACACACAAACACTGCTCTGTTTTTTGCTTCACCTATGTGCGCCTGAACCGATTTGAGAAGAGTTCTGAACTGTCTACAGAAGACTAGGTGGGAATGTGTGAAGGGATTGTATATTCAACTCTCCTTTATGGAAGTCCAATGAAGCCCTTAGGATAAATTTTTTTGCGTACTGCACGAATTGCTAGCTTGAGTTCTTCCACCATCCACATTTAAATTAATTTGTCCATCTTCCTCATAACCTTGTTCTTGCTTATTTTCACAATTAACTTTCTCCTCTTGTAAAAACCTTCAAATTCTTTCAATAGATTCTGCAATTTCTCGTCAGCATACCCAATAGGTATAGTATCATTTGCTAACATCAACCAATCCACACTCCATTTTCTTTAGCCATAACTTTGCACCTACTCTAACTGTCCGGTTCGATTCCTAAGTGTAGAGAACAGCCACAGACATAATACACCACTTTTGCATGAAAACTATCGCTCTTCTGTCTACATAAGCTAACGCAGGCTGAGTTTCCACCATAAAAACTCCAAAGTCTCCTTAACAACGAACTTTTATACTATTCATCTTAAGCAGCTACACATTTCTTCCATATTGATTAGCTGATAAGATTTTTCGTTACCTATGTATGCTGCATACTACTTTTTCCTTTTATTTTCACACTTCTCACGCACCAGAAATTACACCTTTATGAGCTTGAGACTTCATATTTTGCAGCCATAATCCAATAATGAGGTCAATGCTGAGTGACCTCCAGTCATTTTCATATAGGTCAAAAGTCAAATAAGAAATCAACGTCAAAAGTCAAATAAGAAATTAACCTTGGCCATGGTATTTGAAACAAACCTGAGTAATATTTCCATTCTCCACTGATGAAGTCTATGCGAAGAGTGGGCAAGTCAATGCCATAGTGCCAAGAGGTCAAATGATTATTTTACTTTGTCCACAATAGTTCAGGGATATTTTAAGCTACTTTACAACATGGGCAACGCCAATTATTCTGCTAGTACATATGGTATTATATACATACACACACAAGCAGGTATGTGTGTGTGTGTATGTGTGTGTGTGGGTGTATACAAGGAATATTCACCATCGCTTATCCCCCGATGACATTGTCACAGAGTTCCAAAAATAAAAAAAAAACCGATTTAAAATTGCGTTCGCTATTCGTCTGACACATTAAAAAATCCATAAATCTCTCAACGCATTCAACAAGTGTGCGGGAATTCTCCAAATGAAAGAACGCGGGAATACGAAGTCTTAAAGATTTCCGATCAGATTTGGCGACATTCCCAAATATTTTCGACCAATCGCGGTTTACCTTCGGTGACGCAACTTTCGTTGAAGTTTGAGAGAAGCAGCAAAAATTACCTCTGTTTTCACTGTTTATAACATAAATTTTCGGGTCATGGACACAAAAGCAATTCTTTCTCAGGCAATTTCTCTGTCCAAAATGAAAGAAGGTAAAAGTTTTTCGAACCAACACTTGTTGAAGGTGCCCGTGAAGAATAAAGAATAAGGCGAATAGACTGACTGCTGTTTATTTCAATTTCTCGTATTCTTTCCTCTAACACTGCGTACAAAGGTGCCTACACTTATTTATTTATTTAGTTATTTATTTCATTTCGTGTTTCATTACAAACACCTTTGTTTTCTCTTTTTTCTAATATGGGGGCTCTATTCCGACGAATATGTGTACATTCTGAACAACAACATCAACAACAACAACAACAACAACGATATCATTAGCAACAACAATATGCCCTTTGATGTTTTATGCTAATGAAAGTAAAGAGTTAACGGCTGTTTATTCGACCACACCTGAATTCCGGGAAACGTCTCATTTATGATTTCATCATAAGAGCTATATTTACGACAATAGGTTTTAATTCTGCTAAATGCGGTTTCTCCTGAATGTCATGAAAATGGTGATTATTTACTTTCAGGGGAAATCATTACGTGGCTGCAGTGACCAAAGGGATCAAACCTCTGTGGGAAAAAGATTAGTAATGGACTGGCGTAATTAATAAATACCCGAAAAAAATTAAAAATGAACCAGGACCTTCAAAACCATATGAAAAGGAATATATTCATTTAAAATAATAATTTTCGGCCCAAGATTCAAAGTATTCTGTACAGGCAAAAAACAACTTTACGGCAGTGCTTTACGAAATGTTCGGCCAGTGAGCAAAACACCTTTCTCTACCGTGAGTACCAGAATAAGTGTGATGGCAATAAAATTGTTTTTCCTTAATATACTTGATGAAATTTTAAAAACTTAAATCAAACTGATGGATAATCTACTTTTAAAAGCTGGAAGCGCAAAAACAAACAAACGCTCAAACATGTTTTGAATATGATACCTACGTGCATTTTCTCCACAAAATGGGGGACAATTCCTGGAAACCTACTCTTCCGATCACTCTAAATTTTTCTGGGATAAAGTTGCCAGACCTCACGCACTTCTACCATGGCCACCACCCATAACACTCAACTACCTACCAGATATCTAATTCGCTGCTTAGAACGGGAATAACGGAAGAAGAATAAAGCAAAAAAATAAATCAAGAACGAAGAGAATGGCAATTTCGTCTCTTTCTGACTCTCCCATGCAAAACTTGAAACTCTTTCGGAAACTAATTCAAATCACTCAGGAAGATTAAATAAAAATGAAAGAGTTAGAGGCTCAAGTTTTATTGACTTCATCACATAAGCATAATATACTCCAGTAATATATCAAGTGATAATATTTCTAGGTTTACATAACAATGCTATGCCGAGTAAGTACTCTACTATTTTAATAATCGTAATCATTCAGAGCTATCAGATATATTTGGTATTTCTTTTTTGAAAGGCTACTTCATCATTTATAAAACTACTAATGAAATATAAAAACATATGTAGGAAAAGTAATAAGAAACTTAAACAGCAATAGCTCGGAGAGAAATCCTACGCATTACACCTTCACATGTAATTCTGCGCGACGTTTTCTCGGGTTATTCAACCGAAGATACAAAAGGTTCCTTGGAATGAAATTCATCTGTTTTTATTTACACAGCACGCTGAACTACTGCACTACTAATTTCGTGCTGTTTACTAAATTATGTATTATTGAATTTTCTGATCAAATGAGAACAAGAATTCCTTAAATAAAAAAAAATTATGCACATTTCCTGTTTCCTTTCCTCGCCAATGTGTCTTTCTACTTATCTTATACTAAAAGACTCTCTCTCTCTCTCTCTCTCTCTCTCTCTCTCTCTCTCTCTCTCTCTCTCTCTCTCTCTCTCTCTCACTAAACGTAATCTGGAAAGAGGGATGCACGAGCTCTAACCAATTTTCAAGATGGGCGCATACATTCAAGTTGAGAGTGAGGAAGAGAGAGGAAAAATCTGACTAAACTAAAACAACCTTTTAGCTAAAATCCTATATGTTCTAACACGTGTCAAATAATTTAGCACAACCGTACCGCAGACCATGAAGTCGTGCGTATTCTGAATATATATATATATATATATATATATATATATATATATATATATATATATATATATATATATATATATATATATATATATATATATATATATTTATATATATATATATATATATATATATATATATATATATATATATATATTTATATATATATATATGTATGTATATATTTATATAGATCATTACCACATTGGAAAATGAAAACGTTACCAGTTTCGGCAATATGTTCATTTCATTCTGGTCAAAGCAATACAGTTAAGAAGTAAGTTTTCACATCCATGTTTTTAAGAGTATTGCGTATATGTGGCTCTGAATACACTGACGGTGAAAAGATAAGATTAGGAATACAGGCAAGTTACTGAAATATCCTGACTCTGTATTAGACCACACACTGGAATCGGCAAAAAAGACTTTTTATGAAAATAAAAAATAAACTGACACCACAAAAAAAACTGCTTCTAATACTACATAGTGATAATTTAAAAGATGTATACCATCTACCTAAGAATTTAACAACAAAACAATGAAACAGGTACATGTAAAGAACTAGTTAGACAAGACTAAAGGCGTGTATCTGAAATTGCATGTAAGTCTGGTGGCACTTTTATATTGGTCAAACTGGAAAAGCAAGGGAAAACAGCATAAAGATATGCACAGGCGAACAGTGGAATTTTCGTACATACTAGTGGCAACTGGTCAGGGACAAAAAAGATAATTTATCATAATGATGCACTGGAAAGAAACATCATTGAGTCTAGTCTTAAATCAGAAAGCTTTTGTACGCATATGATCTTCAGTTCAGGAATGTATAAACTTGATCCATTAATTTCAAAAGATATTTGTAAACTGTCTAAATTTTAAGGTGTGGATTTTTGGTTTCAGGCGAATATAAAATTTTACAATTTCTCCAAATATGCATGAGTGATAATTCCACAAAAATTACACATGTTAAATTAATAACAGCACAGCAAATCAATATTTTTCCTTTTAGCTCATTTAAATGCTAATATCGAGACCAACAGAGCTTGTAAGATTACCATAAGGCGTATATTTTTGTTATTAATTGTCACTTGAATACATTTTTTTAAATTCTGTGACCTAGTGCGCCAATATCAGTCCCTAGCTGCAGCTGGAGATGACACTTAGAAAGACAGACTGGAATCGGGTCTTAAGCCTGTATTGCAATAAACTCTAATCCTATGGCTATCAGTGATCGGATATTTTATAGAGTTCACGGAACAAATATTTCCCATGTTTTTTTTTTTACTGTTATGGAATGGTGGTTTTAGAGATATTTATTTCTTCGTGTAGGAGGCAATAATAAGTTTGTATTGTAAAATATTATATAGCTACTAAGAATATGTATATATATAAATATAACTTTATATATATTTATATATATATATATATATATATAAAAATATAAATTTATATATATATATATATATATATATATATATATATACTGTATATATATATATATATATATATATATATATATATATACGTATATATACGTATATATACATATGTATCTATGTGTGTGTGTTGATGCAGCACTTACAAATTATAGTTCCCATTGATTGTATGTTATTCCCGAAGTATAGTGAATTAGATACTGAAAGACACACCACACACACGCTCACAAATGCGCGCGCACACACACACACACACACACACATATATATATATATATATATATATATATATATATATATATATATATATATATATATAATATATATATATATATCTGTATATATACTGACAAGTATAGAAACAGGCTCATTTACACGCATATACACACACACACAAAGACACGGGCGATGCTAAAACCTTTATTGAACCGTATGGTAAAATCTACAAGGAAAACCAACATAATGATATCTGAATAGTCACTGGTCACAATTACATTCCTGAAGTTGTTTCCTTTCTTTATCCTAGTACAGTTTCCTGTTCCATTTTCATTCATTTAAGTGCAATTATAGCACCATCGAAACAAATAAATCGTTTCTACCTTCTCACAATCTTCCTAGCGGTGGCGTTATGATGACTTACTCAGATAAAAAAAATATGATAAAGATTGAGAAATAATATATAATAACTCATACAGAAGTCCCCTTCACCACCCAATAACAAACTTTGGAAAGACGACGAAGTTGTGCAAACAAAAATCAACAAGACAATAAACAAATGCTGAAGCACCGGTATTTTAGCATGAACAAAGAACACGACCACTGTAACAGAGCATTTGGAAGCTTTATTTCCCTCAAGACGACTTACGCGACAAAAAACACCAATAATGAAGGTATCGGTTGTCGGAATAGCCATTTCGAAACTGAGGTCAGCTTATAGATATATAATTTCATTCCGCCCAAATCCAATCTGGAGAGACAGCTGGGGGTGGGGGGGGTGGGGGTAGGGGGAAGAGGAGTGGGGGAATGAGCGGGAGGAATGGGAATGAGGAGGGGGAGTAGGCGAAAGGGAGGAAGAAGATGGTCAGTCTATCGAGCGTGAAAGAACAGAGACAACAGATTTTTGATGAAACGATCAAAATAAGCTTTCGTCATCCGGGACTACTTTGTGACTCATGCTGTCGAAGCAATGCTTCTACAAGCATTGCTTCGAACACACACATACACAAACACACACACACATACATATATATATATACATACATACATACACACATAATATATATATACATATATATATATATATATATATATATATATATATATATATATATATATATATATATACATACACAAATATATATATATATATATATATATATATATATATATATATATATATATATATATATATATATATATATAGCCTATAATATATATATGTATACCACAAAAACTCAATTGGACCTGATGCATCAGGGATACAGGAAATTCAATAAATAATGATTAGGAGTTTTCAATAGCAATAGCTTGCTTGCCAGTTTATTCCTTTATCCAATAACGTCATTTGAAATATGCTCCCTTATCTGTGCACAATTCTCACTGAGTAGCCGTTTTCCCGACATGTATTTGCTTTCGGAACCATGGCTATCAAATTCAATACAATACAATAAAAAAAAAACTAACAAATTGTACTAGAGAATTCCGCGTGATTAAACCTAGATATGGAGGCCACGTAAGGAAAGACAAAACAAATCACTATGCCGTTCGGGCCTCGTCCTAATTTCGGCTAAGCGAGATCAAAGCCCCTTTTAGATGAAAGTATCGGCAGGAGCTTGATTAGGCCGGAATGTTCATCGACTGTAAATCCTGATTTTAGCCTTTCATATCTAAGCGGGAAACTCGACCGTTTCATTTCGGGATAACGAGATAAAGTCGAGCTGTTTGTTAATTCGTTGCGCTAATCTATCAAATACTTCATATCAAAAGAATGGGTCAATTACGAGGATAATGCTTCACCAGTACAAATGTATCTTTAGTCATAACAAGCTATCTCCAAACGGAATATCTCATCAAAATAATTTTCATTACGGCGTCGTTTGCCCAGATTCTGACTCATTTCACAAATTTCAATCATTCCCCAATTACAAGTTTAGATAGGCTGCTGTGAATTGTCTCAAAATGTGCTGGAAAAGTGAAAAATTGGTTTTCTGAATAATTACAATCCACGGATAAACACTCAATTAAGAATCCCTTTATACATCTACACTCTTTGATATAAAAATATTTCCTCCAATTTTCTTTTTTCATACTAAAGCATGAGACATTTTTTGAAGCTATATTGAAAAAGTTATTTCGGTGAAGGGAAGGAATAACGGTGAATGAGAAGTACAGACATCAAATGGAATTTCACTTAAAGAAAACAGTATTTTGAATTTTTGCATACATACATATATATATATATATATATATATATATATATATATATATATATATATATATATATATATATATATATATATATATATATTTTTTTTTTTTTTTTTTTTTTTTTTTTTGCCAGACTTCCCAGCCCTCCATGCTTCCTTTTATGAAGCCCACACAGAGCCAGGGAGACGCACCTTAACGCTCCCTGTTAATTAAAATTTGACAATTGATTCGTCAGGGTCTCAGAACCCTCGCTCGTTAAGCCTCTCCAAAAGCGTTTATCTTAATCTGTTTTTATGAATCTGCTGGCCGAAGACTCTTCCTTCCAGACAAACCCTTCCTTCCCGAGCAACCACGTGAATTGCCTGCAGCGGAAACTAACGAGAATCGCCCTCGAAGAAGCAGTACACTTGAGCTGCCCAGGGCCGTAAACACCGGCAGGAAACAGAGGTCATATAAGGCCGAACTGGGGTCAACAAGGACAGACACAGATAAGACACTGACCCAGTGGCATGCCGCTGTGCGATACTCATTCACCCGAGTAACCACTCGCCCCTTTTTTTCTGGCCAACAGCCTACCATCCAAGCCCTAACCTAAGTGCCAGTGTAGAAACCCCATTCTTCTGAGATTCTACTGACTGCATCCACGGATCTTCGCTTAAGGAACTAAGGTACTATGTGGTGGGGGAGTGTTTGGTCATTTGTCTTGTACTCTTATCTCATATCGTTTCCTTTTCCCCATGCATTGTACTTACACCCTGAATCATTGCCGGTAACCATTTACCAATGTTAAAGAGCAATTTGCCTGATCAAAATTTTACGTCAGCTCCTTAAGCCTTCAGCATTCCCTTTGTAAAGATTAGTCTGTGATTTGGCTTAACAAGTGATCATGTTCCTTTCTCTATACATCGCAGAAAGGGTGTGTGTACTGCTGTAGAACAATCTGCCTCCATTGTGCCCTTACGTCCATCAGTCAAGCTATTAATGAAGTGTTATACATCAGATTTCATTCCTGATTGTGTGGCACTCTTATACTTCTCAATTGTGTAATTTCGCTTGAAAGGTGCCGAGAACCCAGCGTAATGGATTCTTCTGATTAATGTAAATACACTGAATTAATTTAGACCCGGAATTTCTCTCCTGAGTCCTTTCATTACTTGCAATATAATTCTACTCAAACTCATTCTTGTACGACGTGTTGGTCCCCAGTCAGATGTGTCATTGCCAAAATAATAATGTACAGATCAACCAAGACTCGTATCATTATATATATATATATATATATATATATATATATATATATATATATATATATATATATATATATATATATATATATATATATATATATATTATGTATTTCCTACTGATATTACTGTCCATTCAGTTATTTCAATATTACTTCTTGT
>JANJGK010000048.1:6977037-6984537 GCA_039081455.1 Macrobrachium rosenbergii
GGAAAGAAAAATGTGGTCAAAATGGTGCCTAAAGAACAGCCTTTATCAGAAAATAAAACTGATTTGGATAAAACTCGATGCTTAAGGAGGCCTCAGATCGATTGCAAAGACCTCTACCGACGACTGGACAGAATCGAAGAAGGAATCAACCAGTTCAGGACATTGGAACAGCCTTCAGCTGGCACCAGGAAAGACAGAAAAAAAGTCCTCACTAAAACCTCATCTTTGGCGAAACCAAATCAGACGCCAAAAACGAGCAGTAAAGAATTACACCAAAAAATGAGGTTAGAGACGGCATCCAGATTACAAAGATTGGAGCAAGAATCTCAAATGGTCAAAAATCTTTACAAGATAAATTCTGTCACATAATGACTCAGCATTTTTAGGAAGACGGATGGTTTGATTGCAGACGAAAGAAGGCGGGACATTTCAGATGTTGGAAACAGTTGTGAAACATCTCTGCGGATGGAGAGACTACAGCGGCAGATAGGAATGGCGGCAGCTGCCCGAAGCCTGGATTGTTGTGCACCCCATGTCGAAGACTGGATTGTTGTGCACCCCATGTCGAAGACTGGATTGTTGTGCACCCCATGTCGAAGACTGGATTGTTGTGCACCCCCGTCGAAGACTGGACTGATGAGCACCTCTCGAAGGTTGGACTGATGAGCACCTCTCGAAGGTTGGACTGATGAGCACCTCCTCTCCAAGACTGGACTGTTGTGCACCCGCTCTCCTGCCACATGATGCCCCCTGGAATGGGGTATCAATGCCAAATCACATATGCTTGGTAGGCAACCACTGGCGCGGCGTAAGAACCCGTAAGTTTCATGCCTACTTCATATGTGAATTGGGTTATGCATTGCACATTGGATCCCATTCTTGCATATACTCTAGTGGCAACCTCTGGCGCGGCGTAAAAACCCGTAAGTTTCATGCCTTTTATATATGCAAAATATGGGCTTTGCATTGCACATTGGACTCCATTCTTGCATATACTCTAGTGGCAACCTCTGGCGCGGCGTAAAAACCCGTAAGTTTCATGCCTTCTATATATGCAAAATGTGGGTTATGCAATGCATATTGGATCAAGTTCTTGCATATACTACAGTGGCAACCACTGGCGCGGCGTAAAAACCCGTAAGTTTCATGCCTCTTATATATGCAAAATGTTTGATCCCAGTGTGGCAGGGGCACTAAGACATCGAAGGTGCACCGTCAGGAGTCTGGCTGTTCTTCCGCGACTAGCAGGCGTCTCAGGATGTAGGGTCATATGACTGAGGATTCCATCTCTCTTGGCTAGCTGATGGAGCTGAGAATGGGGAAGGGTCCACCCCTGGCAAAAATAAACCCCCATTCAGCGACGCTCCACTGGCAAGGATGCCCCAGGGGTGAGATCGCTTGCGATCGTTAAAGGCCCATATATATATATATATATATATATATATATATATATATATATATATATATATATATATATATATATATATATATATTTATATACATATATATATATATATATATATATATATATATATATATATATATATATATGTGTGTGTGTGTGTGTGTGTGTGTGTGTGTGTGTGTGTGTTCAGCCAGGTAAAGGGTGAAAAGAGAAGATGCTTTCATGTATTTCTACATCTCATCAGGTTTTAGGTACCTGAACCCTGATCCCTGGTTAGAACTAGAAATACAAGAAAGCTCAAAGTTCAAGTCATTTCTATTCACTCTTTTCCTGGCTGAATGCATATATGATCATCACACGTCTTCAGTGATTTGTAGCTATATATATATATATATATATATATATATATATATATATATATATATATATATATATATATATATATATATATATATATATATATATATATATATTATGTAATGTTACAAGGGTAGCCTATATATACAACATATGTAGGTGTGGCATTAAGTCACCTGCATACCATCGGAGACTTAATGCCACACCTACATATGCTTTGTACATATACCCTTGTAACATTACATGTGTCCTTATTTTACCAGTGAACAGGGGCTCAGAAGGTAGTGCTCTAAATATATGGTTCCAACGTTCAAATAGTATTTTATGGGCCTTTTTATCTTCATGTATATATACATATTATGTGTGCGTGTGTGCGGTAGCAGAACATTCCTAACGAACATACAGATTTGGAAAGAACATTCGCCCTTCTTAAGAAAGAAAAGAAACAATAGACCCAGCATTCATTCATTTTTAGCACATCTTTGCTGTGGGGCCCGGTAAGCTTCCATATTTAAAACATTTAAAATTTATATACATATATTTCTTTTGTAATGAATGCGTCGAGTTTATACAAAACAAGGAAGTTTTAAAGCTCTGGTCTGCATTCTCACCATCACTTTACTCAGGGGTAAAATATAACTCATTCGTCTTTGAAACATGGATGTGAAAAGTAATTTCATTACTTCATTTACAATGAATAAAATCTTAAGTCGTATCGAGGCGTCTGAGGTAAAAATTCACCATTAAAAATAGGCAAATTTTCAATGATTGACAAGAAATCGTTATTCATTTGTTCAAGATGACTGTCAAACTATAAACATAAACAAGAAGAATCTCTTCGACCAATCACATTGATGGCGAACGAGCTCTCTATTCTGATTGGTGCTTGCTATTTGTTCGTATTCAAAATTTTGACTTTGCCTTGAGCTTCAGTAATGGCATCAAAAAGCTATCCAGTGTAATCATATTGCGTTTACAATCTTAATTAAAAGAATTAAGTAACTTTATTGTTATTAAATCATACTTAGATAAGTATTATGCAAATAAATCCTTTATTAATTATAAAAGTTGCGGAAAGAACGTACGAACGATCAGCTGGCCATAAAGGTAAGTACCCTGTACGGCGTTGGCAACAACGACAGAAACATGGGGTAGGATATTTTAGATTAATGCAGACAATCTGTTCCCTAACAATCTATATAATGCTTTCTTGCTGTATAGGTTTTCTGTTGCATTTCTACAATTTTCACAGTGAAAAGCCTTGCCACAGAATATTGGATGGATGAAAGTCTTATGAAACATGTGCAATAGTACCTACATCCGACTGGCATGTTTTCCTAGTTTTTTCCTGTATGAGGGTGGGTGGGTGGGTAGGTGGGGTTGAAGGAAGGAGTGGGAGTATGTGTGTGTGGAGTGTTTTGAATGATTTAGTTAGTGCAGCGACGTACATGGCATTTTACAAACTCCGTTTCGACATTGCGAGGGCTATTTCGAATCTTTATTATCAAGATTGCCTGAATTATAGAAGCTATAAGGTTTGAACAGAAAAATAATGAGAATTACAATATGATCACAATATATCCTTACCGTGTGTGATCATAATATATCCTTACCGCGAGCATGGAATTACATTAACACCGATAAAAACGACAGCAGTATAAAATAATGATACAATAGTAACCCAATCACAATATACTCTAACCCTGAGCGTGGACTTAAATGAATAATTATAAAAACAACGGAAATATACAACAATAATACAATGGTAAATCCAGCAACTTACCAATATTATGTTGTTATAATATGATCAATATGGAAGTTATGTACAAACTTCTAACACCAATAATTAACAGTAATGAAAAGCGTGATCATTAATGCAAACAATAACAAAAACCACTCATTTACTCCATCGTCTGACAATAGCAATAGGAGAGCACGGGTGAAATTTGTTAATATATTATCTATAAAAGGTTGCAGACAGCAGACAGTATATATATACATATATATAATACTTATATGTACATATATATATACATACATATACAGTATATAATTATATATATATATATATATATATATATATATATATATATATATATATATATATATATATATATATATATATATATACGAATTATCAGTAGTTGGTGATTAGTGAAGACAAGGTAAAAGACCCCTTTCTCTCTCTCTCTCTCTCTCTCTCTCTCTCTCTCTCTCTCTCTCTCTCTCTCTCTCTCTCTCATATATATATATATATATATATATATATATATACTGTATATATATTTATCTGCTTCAATTACAATACAAGTAACAAGTTCAAATCAGAAATTCTGCATCCACTGCATAAACAAGTTCACTATTAGCTTGACCTTTTGATGGCATATTCACAAACAACATTACTGATAATATCAGCAACTACTAACATCATCATATTCCGGAACAATGTCTACGTCACTAACGATAAGTAAATATACACATATTTCCCTATAAGATTACTTGTTTTACCTTTAACAAAAATGACGTTTCCCTTCAAAATGGTATCTTCGAAGACTAACAGCTGCATATACGGTATATACAATAAGAACAATCTCATTAACAGCCCGTCGACCGCTTAGTTGTGCAGTGATTTCATATTTGTCACTAATCTTGCATGTGTGCCTAAGTCTTACAATGCTATGAGCTTCTCATATCTTATATATAACACACACTAGGCAATCATAATCGGGACACATATGACGACATGTGTAAATCTAAAACTTTTTCACGAAAAATAAAATTAAGAAAATAGAGATATTTAAAGAAAACATTCAGTTTATATTCGACATTAGCATGAAATCTACAACATTTTGCCATGCAAAGACTTCAGGCAACTTTAATGTTAAAATTTTTAGAATTCGCGGAAAGTAATAACAGTATGGTGGAAAACTACAAAAAAAAAAAAATATTTAAGAGATTAGGTAGTTTGGACACAAGTGGCATCAGGATTATGTAGTGGCAAGATGTGGAAAGATAAATAAGAAAGAATTAAAAAAAACTATAATAAAAGAAATCTATACATTAAGGCTATAAAAAGTAAAACGAAAATATGGTTACATTAATACTGTAAAACATGCGTATAAGTATCAGGTAGGCAGATACTTATAGGGACTGCACAGTAAACCAAAAGGTAAGGAAAGAAAAATACCAATGAAAAAGACGCAGGAATCTCAAGAACGTTCCCAAGAGATAGAAATTTTAAAACGTGAATGAGAGTGACATTCGATCAATGCAGGAAGGAAGTACGGGGGAGCCAAAGGTAAGTCAATAAGATTAGTTTATAATCGAGTTTGGGACTTCTCTTCTACCCCTGGCGTAAATAACTTTAAAAAGTGACCCTCTTCCTTCCTTAGTCCCTCTATTTTCTAGGGCCTTGACAGAATAATTTTTAAGTATCGTTAAAAGTTTTTTTGAAAAAGCTGGGATTTTTTTTAGGAAGCTTGAGACTTGGAACACAATCGGCCCTCTAGAAGCGGGGAAGACGAAGGAAATTTTTTTATTTTTACTTGGGATGGTTAGACGTGTGTGTGTGTGTGTGTGTGTGTGTGTGTGTGTGTGTGTGTGTGTGTGTGTGTGTGACTGACATGCAAAACAGAATGCCGTGAATTTAGAATATTCATAGACATGTACAATCTCCATGGACTTTGCTGAATGAATGAATGTCCCTGAAATATGCTGTGCCAGGTTTTAAAGTTGGATGGCCCTTCTAGCGAAAGATATATTTTGTTAGACTATCGTTAAATGTGGTTGCTGCCTACCTGGTATACATCTCAAATGAAGTAACTGTAGGCCAATTATACTTATTATCAATATAATAATGATAACGATAATAACATTAAACTTATCTTCCTCCCAAACAGTTAATCGTTGGGAATATAATCGATCTGTTGGGAGAGACTATATACATCAGCCTGATTACCAGGTAGATCTTGCTTGCCAAGAACTTCAGCAAACAGGCATTTCCTTTCATATCCAGTTTCATTTCAAATGAAATAAAAGTACAAACGCAGCGGCTTTACATATATATAGCAGCAATCTATTGGTGATGTAGTTTCAAATTTAGCCATTTACTCATAACCTCCTCGGTCAAAAATCATTCCATTTGAAAAGTCATCAGTGGAACATTGCTATTCCAAAAACAATTCACAAATGAGAAACACACTGTATATCTTAAATATAATAGATTAATGCGAAAAGATTTTATGAATCTAGGTATAGTCATCATACGCACACACTATATTATATATATACATATATATATATGCACACATATATATGTATGTATGTTGTAAAAAGAAATGTATGATTCGATATTTATGCAACGGGTGGCCCAGAGATAAACAAGACAACAGCACTGCTCTCACAAAACACTAACCACACTCACCTCTAACTTACCAGCGGTCTCTTGTTTCCTGGACACAAAATACAGTATCTTTTGAGTAGTCCAATTGTGATTTTCCTCTTCTCTCATCCCACGTTCATCCATGACATTTACTCCCATATACCTAGAAGACTGAATCTTTTCCTTTTTCAGCTGTATATGTCAACATTCACTACCGTCACACCCATCGTAATTCTCTGCCGCTTCTCTTCGAATCACTGCCGATCGCAGTCCTACTCAACGCTCTCCATACGCGACTGTTCTCTTATTCCTAAGCTTTACTCTTGCACCTACCGCCTGTGTTTTCCCCTGAATATTCTCGTTGCTTCTTACACAACGTATTAAAGCCCAGGAGGAAAAGAAAGCCTTTTCTGAGGCCCAAAATTTATTACTCACCTGTCTACATATTCGAATATAGGCATTAATTTCACTTTCAGCACCTACATACATACATTACATACATCCATACATACATACATATATATGTATATATATATATATATATATATATATATATATATATATATATATATATATATATACTGAGGAGTCACACACATCATATATATATATATATATATATATATATATATATATATATATATATATAATATATATATATACATATACATATACATATACACATACATAATTAAGGAGTTTTCCCTAAGAAGGTGCGGTTCCCGAGAAAAGAAAAGACAAATATCACAGCAGCATTTACACTTACAGCAGCTAAATCTTGGATGGATCCCTTGTGCATAAAACTCCCACACCACTGAAAGTTTCATACACCTACACACAATGCTTATCAGCAATGCGTCGAGCCACTTTTAGGCATACCTTCATCTCGCTTGGACTCAATGACTTCCTGAATACTGAAGTTTATTCCACACACACAGACATATACATATATATATATACATATATATATGTATATATATGTATATATATATATATATATATATATATATATATATATATATATATATGGGTGTATGTATGTAATTTCACAAAGACGGTGAAATATTAAATTTCTTCCACAAGGAAAACGAGAACAAATCGTTTTGGTAATTTTACCATTTCTTTATCATCTCCCGAAAACGGTTGAGTAAGCAACTCTACCTATTTTCATGGAAATATTACCCACACAAGCTAATTATACAGTACACACACACGCATATATATATATATATATATATATATATATATATATATATATATATATATATATATATATATATATATACATACAGTGTATATACAGTATATATATATATATATATATATATATGTATATATATAAACTTTGTATCGAATT
>JANJGK010000048.1:6989537-6999537 GCA_039081455.1 Macrobrachium rosenbergii
AAATGAAACACCTGAATATGAGTTTCATCACCATTGCCATTTTCATTGTCTCATCAATATGTGAACATAATTATCCGATGATAACTGACCGATGATAACTGACTTAAAATGAGAATTTTTATTGTAATACTTTTAGAAGTTTAGAAGCTGACGTAAGTGTTTTTGTAACGTTTCACCTCGTTTCCGTCTTCCTTGATCTTGACTCTGACTGATCATTACAAGTGTTCTGTTCGATAAAGCGCATTAGTTTCATATAATCAATATTATATATTAATACGGAGTACGATTAACAACATGTCAAAATGTAATTCAGAATAATAAAATCATAATTTTGTTAACCAGATAGCATAATAACTTTTACGAAATATGACTCAAAATCATTTTATATTTGCAATAACTATGTCAAAATAAGCTTTAATATAGGTGACTAAAACCATTTTTTATTTGCATTTAAAGTAAAAAACTAGACAGAATTCTATTTCTATTTGCTAAGTGTTCAATAAGTTAAAATTGTCACAAAAGGTAATGTAAAATTATCATTAATATTTATATTTTTTATTTACAGTAAAGAATTCCGAGAATGACACGTCAACTGTTTCTTTGTATTTCGTGGAAAATTTAATTTAGTTAGTAATTAAGAATATATAAAATATTTATGACAAAAGTTCTTCTATCTTTTATTTTGTATTATATAAACGCGGGTAGGGAATTATCCAACACATAGATTACTTTTTATTTTACAGATATAATTCTTGATTAATTTAGCAACCAATTCATTCATAAAAATTTTGAAAGATAAAACGCTTTAAAATATTATACTCCTACAGGCCTTGAAAGGGATTTAATATAATAAACTTATTTATTATTCTATAGTTCATGAAATTCTGATTTTTCCAGTGGCTATGCTTGTCGTTTTCTAACGTCCTCTCTACAGTATTGCTGAGTGTCAGAAAGTTGATATATGTAACAAAATTTAGAAGCAAAGACATAATTTCTCTAAAAAAACACTGCTCCAATACCAACACGTTGTCCACGTGCATATGTCTAAAGTCACGATTGTCGACATTTGCACAATTTCATTC
The DNA here is from genome assembly GCA_039081455.1 of Macrobrachium rosenbergii. NCBI lineage: Eukaryota > Metazoa > Arthropoda > Malacostraca > Decapoda > Palaemonidae > Macrobrachium > Macrobrachium rosenbergii. The sequence goes on from JANJGK010000048.1 coordinate 6,990,620, forward strand.
GAGAAACACCAGAATTCCGAAATCGCACTCCACACTGCATCTGCATCTTGAAAGTCTGTCACTGAATATTCTCAGTAATTTTCCCAAGCACAAATAATCTTTAATTTGGACAGCATGTCACCATCTACAAATCAACATATTGACCACTCAAGGTGCGTTGGGCAGGATGAGTGTGTATCTAGGAGGTCTTGTCTTTAAATCGTATCTGACTTGTGTCTGAAAAGTTTGATTACTTGATTTTGAGTCTGAACCGAAAAATCGTACAAAACCACATAGGATAAGTTTTATGAACCTCTCTGTACAATAATCATCACGGTACAATGATCCTCTACCTTGCATTTCAACTTTAGTTCAAAGTAATCAAAGTTTTTATTCTTGAGCATTTCATACTCATCAAGCCGTGGCACTTAAAATTTAGTGAAGCAAGATATGAACTTATCTTTACATCACACACACCTTTCAGGATTCGCTTCTGTTCTAGTGAAATGTCACTGTCTACAGGACAGGCAAGCTCTCTCATTCTTTTTCTAATGCCATCAATCATTCTCTCTTTCTCCCTTTCCTTGTCATCAATGCTCTTTATCCATGTGTTTTTACTCCCTTTGCAGTACACTCTCTCTCTCTCTCTCTCTCTCTCTCTCTCTCTCTCTCTCTCTCTCTCTCTCTCTCTCTCTCTCTCTCTCATGCAATTAATAATTATCTATCAGACTCTCTCTCTCTCTCTTTCTCTCTCTCTCTCTCTCTCTCTCTCTCTCTCTCTCTCTCTCTCTCTCTCTCTCTCTCTCTCTATCATGCCATTAATAATTACCTCTTTCACTGATTCTTCCAATTCCATTTATTCGCTAAAATAACTCCCAATTTCACGTAGCCTTTCTTCAGTTCAAAAGCTAAACAATAAAATATAACAATGCAATTGTGACGGTGGAAAAATGATTTACAATAATGACAACAGTAAACAACATAGATATATCTCAATAATTATAATAGTTTATTGCTTCTTCCTCGTCTGCTGTTCAACCAACTGTTGCTGCTGCTTCTTGGAATGATTAAAAGACCCAATTATATAAATGTATGGAAAGGTATATTTAAAACTATTGAAACATGATCTTTCGCACTGTTCCCAGCATGTTTCAGAAGCTTATTAGATTTATCGGACAGGAACAAATGCTCCATTTTTTTTTTCATTCTAAACACACCTAAAATAATAATAATAATAATAATAATAATAATAATAATAATAATAATAATAATAATAATAATAATAATAATAATTGTTATTATTATTATTATTATTATTATTATTATTATTATTATTATTATTATTATTATTATTATTATTATTATTATTATTATTATTATTATGTTGCCTTCATGTTTTATACAAAATTCATAGTATGAATAAAGATGGGAGCTTTCAAGTGACGGCTCAACTGTCATTATGAACATTATTCCTCTAATAATAATAATAATAATAATAATAATAATAATAATAATAATAATAATAATAATAATAATAATAATAATAATGTATTATCTGTGGCACATTTCATATAATTCTTCGTAGCGTCTGACCAATTTTGCAAAATCGTTACTCAGAGCTATATTACTGCAACCGGCCAGAACCAGTGAAACACTGCCGAGTTCCATTCTATGCCAAATTCGACTTCCCTCACACGGAGGTATGGTCAGACCTTCGTTCGACAGAGATCTCTTCTAAAACTATCTGAGCCGTACGAATGGAAAGCGTATACTAAAGAACGACAGGCAGACGGCCTCACTGAACTCAACGAGAAAATAATTCCCGTACGAAAGGCATATCTTTATATCTTTTTATGTGTACAGTAGTACCATTCGGCCCTTACCGGGTGGGACCCATAGTGGAGGTATTCCAATATCTCATACAACTCTAAAATGCCGGGATTTTCCACATCACCAGCGCCGTAACAAGTTTCTAAGTCCAAAGATATGGCAATAAGCATAGAATTTGAACTTTTCAGAATTTTGTTAAGAATGGTTGTTTTGCATTTCGGTAAAGAATTGAACAAATATACTATCTTTTACTATATACGCACATACACACACGCACGCATACACACACACACACATATATATATATATATATATGTGTGTGTGTGTATATGTATGTATGCGTGCATGTGTATGTGTATATATACTTGTATATAACCCAGGTGCTTGAGAACAATTGTTATTCCAAAAAGGGATACACGGTATTGTATAATAAGTACAATAGAAACATGGCACCACAATCCACGAATGGTCGAAACCTCTCCAAACACTTTCAACAATACAAGACCATGTCACTCGAATGTACGGCATTAGACCGAAAAAAAAATATATTCAAGGGAACTAAAAATCACTGACTCTGCCCAGAATTTTACCCACTTCACATTTCTAGAATACAAATAGGAAAACCTATTCACAACTCGCCAGTGGCATAGAATTCCTTCTAACGACCCGTAAACCAGAATAAAAACGCAGCAAGACTACAAAAAAATAATGGCCGCGAAACCCCGACCGGTGACAAGGCATTCCGACCAGCCAATCATAACGCATGGGACAGTGGCCGATATTAAGCAACAGCGAGCTTCAACGTAAACAAAAATTTTTGTTTGTGGGCTCACTTTTCTAAACATAAGCGAAAGCGTTGTAGAAGCTTCGATTATTTTCTGTGTTCCTTCATTCCCTTAATTAAAAGGACAACCGTAACTGTTAAAAGGGAAATTAATTTGATCACAGCATGTAACACAACTAGTACCCCCACTGCAATTTTAGTCGCCTTCACAGAGTACGGAGTAATTCTTTATAATTTATTTACCAAACGTTGAAGAAGAGTACAAACCTTGACAAACCGTAAAATGTCATTTTATATTAGTGCAACTGTCAATTAAGTAAAAGAATAAGTTTCATCCCTCAACCGGTTTCAACTCGCATCCATGACAGTATCACATCACACCACAAACCAATTTCGCCTGCCGCTCTCATGCGTCTTATCTCTATCGGGTTGAAAAAATGACAAAGATTACTGATGACAACTACAGCGTATCGTGAATTTACCTCACAATAAATCCAACGAAAATTTTACCAAAATAGAAACCATACACAAAATCAAGATTCATATAAAAAGCAACAGAGAGGAAAGGAAAGAAATAACACAATAGAGAAAAATGTCTAGAACACTGAACGAACCAGAATCCAAACAACAAATAAAATTACTAAAAACGCTTATTCAGACACATACATATTTAACATTAATAAAGAGGGACAAAAGTCTTTAAATCAACAAAATATACTGTGTGCTTCACATCATCAAGTGATTAATGAGGTAAACAGCCGTAGACAACATAAAGCAAAACTGATATTGCCAATGTATTTTTTCACCATGCTTTTCGAGATATAAGACGGTTGATATTCAATTCCTGAATAGCGAATTAAAGATGGTAAAGAGAACATTATCGGTATAAATGAGTGGTCGTTCGGTTGGTTACGCACGCACAAATCAATAAATGAAAGAAAAGGAAAACAGTATTTATTCCATCTTTTCGTTTTGATGGTCACCATTTCTAAGTAACTTAACGCATACGATACCTGTTAATTTTAAAACATATTTAACGGGCCAGCCGATCAATACGTCTAAACTCCAACATATCTGGCTAAACCTGTACTACCAATTAAGGGAGACAGGGTAAGTATATGCATAATTAAAACTGAATGAATCTATAAATTTTAAAAATAAAACAATATAGTTTAAATAGGGGTAAGAAATCCGGCATCCTCTACTTTTTTTTCAAGCGAAATACAAAATAATGATTATAAGCAACGATTACTTCACATATTATAAGCATATATACAAAAATTCAAGGTAGCTATGTTGCAAAAAACGGAACAAATGAGGGTGAGAAAAAGCCTACACTTCATTTTTGCATTTATTTGTCCGGAATCTTTAGTCTTTTGTACTTTAGTTTTATCCTTGAGTCAGAGATGTTCGAATGAATGGTGTAATTGCTGAAGTATGCTTGTCATCAATCATTCTTTTTACGTACGAGATATAAATAATCAATGTAATATACCAGAAATTAAACACAACTCACACACGCGCGCGCGCGCACACACACACGCACATATATACAGTATATATATACATATATATATATATAAATATATACAGTATATATATATATATATATATATATATATATATATAGAGAGAGAGAGAGAGAGAGAGAGAGAGAGAGAGAGAGAGAGAGAGAGAGAGAGAGAGAGAGAGAGAGAGAGAGAATTTCAAGTATAGAGGCAGGAGGGAAAATGTGACTGTAAAGATAATTAAAACGTGCATGGTAAAAAGGAAGTGAAGTGTGTATATTTGGCTATGATGGCTACAAAAATGAATTAGGGTTAAGCACGCGGAGATGGAAGTAGATGAAGTTTACGTAAAATATGTGGATTGTGTCACAGAGTCAACAGGGGAAGTTTGTGAGTGCCCTATAGGAAGTTAGCGAGAGGGGAAAAACGCCCAAGTGGTGGGATGAGGATATGACGATTTTGTGAGAGGGGAAAAAAACTGAACTCCAATTGCAAAAATGAAGAGAGGAGTATGGATGACGAAGTCAAGATGAAAGTGCAAGAGAAAAAGAAGGCAATTAATAAAAATAGCGAGGCCCTGATAAAGAACATAACGGTGAATACGTTACTGCTCAGGAAAGCAAATGAGAAGAGAAGTGTTATTAAACTAATGGACCTCAGAATAAAGATGCTAATAAAGGGATGCTGTCTGATGTGGAAGCACTCCTGGTTCGATGGAGTGAGTATTTTCAAGATTTGTTGAATATACATGTTGGAAGGGAGCCTCAGCTGAATAATACAAGTATGGAAATGGTTAATACAAGTTTGAGAATGCTTCTGAAAGTGACTGGTGAAGAAATAAGGAGGGCAAATAAGTGGCTGAAGAATGAAAAGACAACGGGATTTAGGTATTACACGTGAGACGTTGTGGCGCAGTGCGGAAAATGTGACTGAGTGGCTGACCAAGCGCTGAGTTATGCCTGGATGAGGAAAGGATAGGTGAGGGGAATAACTGCCCAAAAGTATAAGAATTCATATGATAGAATAGACTGTAGAAATACAGGGGTAAAAGGTTACATAGTAGAGCAGAGAAAGTGAATGGCAGGATTTTGATTGAGAAAATAAGACAGGCGAGAGAATAATGTGGGTTTAGACAACGAAGATCAATGCTTATAACAGAACTGATAAAGAGGCAATGTGGAGAGTGTTGAGGATGCATTTAAAGAAGATAAGTTATAGAGAACGATCAAGTGTTCTTCTGATGTAAGTGAAGTACATATTAAGACATGAAGACAGGGAGTGACTGGTATAGTGTAAAAGTGGGACTGAGACATGGGGTTAATTCTTTATGGGTGGAGTGATGACAAAAGACAGAGTTGGCAATTAGACGAAGGCTAACAGTAGTGGGGAAGTAAAATTGTTCATGAACGAGTTTAGAATCATTGATATTTGCTTACAATACACTGCAATTTGGGACAGTGATGACTACTGCAGATTACTTGTAAGTGAGTTTGACAATGCTTGCAAAAAGAGAGAGCTGAGATTAAATATAAGTTATAACAAAATCAAAACAAATAAATTGGTGCAATAACTATTAATACTGACTTTGGAAAAATGGAAGACGATTTATATGCGGAAGCAGCCAGGAAGGAAACAGGATGTGTGACCAAGATTAAGAGGAACTTGTAGTGTCTATGGAGGCCAATCTCTGACGTATGAGGAAATGCCAAGCCCACTATCCTTTTAGAGAAGTCTGGATGTTTGTTAATGCAAATGAAATAAAAAAAATTGATGATGCAGAGATAAATTGGTAGCGTGTTATATCAGCAATAATAATCATGAGTGTTTATGCAGCAGCGGCAGAAATGTAGTACAGGCAAAAAAAGAAATCAATCAAAACTGTTTTAGATGGTTTAGTCGTGTTAAATGAATGGAGGACGAGATGTTGGTGAGAGTAAATTATAATTCAGCAACGTTAGCAGGGAGAAGGAAAGACCTAGAGTATGCTGGGAGTACAGAATTTAAGATGTGTTAAGCTTCCTATGTAGGTGTAAAAATTGGCTAATAATGTGTCTGTTTTCTGTATCGGCAGTTCATCAATAAACATGAATGTTTACGAATGTAACAGTGACCATTTGTGTTATTTTTATTCTCTGGAGTAGGCACAGTCAGCAAAATAGAATAATGACATGTATATAATATATATATATATATATATATATATATATATATATATATATATATATATATATATATATATATATATGTATAATTTGGATATGTATATATATACATTATATATATGTATGTATATATATAAATGTGTGTGTAAAACTCTATGAGTGTGCAGCCATTGTAAATACTGACACAGCTAAATCCAATGAAATAACTTGTGGAAGAAATAACCGGAAAAAATTTAATGTTTGCAGGATTAGAAATTAATAACCTAGATGTGAAATGCAAATGTCGCTAATCATTCCCTAAAGGCCTGACATATCAATTTGACTTTAAGGCAAATTGGATATCGATGATTTAATCATGAAGGAAATTGCAAATCCGTGAATTTTAATAAATACTGAAAAATATTACTCTTCAAGTGAAGTGACTAATTAAAGACAGATGTATTGATAAAATATGTAGACAACAAAGTCATAAGTATATGAAAATTTTCTCTATCTCTCCTTACTTGCACAGATATTCTCTCTCTCTCTCTCTCTCTCTCTCTCTCTCTCTCTCTCTCTCTCTCTCTCTCTCTCTCTATATATATATATATATATATATATATATATATATATACACACATATATATACACTGTATATATATGTGTGTGTGTGTGTACGTGAGTATGTATACGTGTGTTTGTGTATTGACCGGGTGACAAATCTGAAGAGAGCACAAGGGTAAGCGTATGTGAAAGAAAGGTTTCATGGTAGTTTGAGATGGTTCGGTAACGTGGAAAGAATGGACGACGACAGGATGGTAAGAAGAGAATGATCAGAAAGGTTCAGGGAAGGGAGAACAGGACGACCTAGAAAGGGTAAGATGATGGCGTGAAGGAGGTATTGGAAAGGAAGGACCTTTATCCAGGAGGCTATAGAACTCCTGCAAGGCAAATGGGGCATGATGTGCTGGTGATGAACCTTCTGTATGGATTGGGGACTAATCAACCATTCAACAGCTAAAGTGTGAATATGGCTCTCATCATTATGCATTTTTTCCAGCCATTCACTGTTAGGCCCCACGTCCTAATGTTGCTTGTGTGTGTGTTTGTGTACACCCGCACCCCTCCCCCCCCACACACACACACACATATAAATATATATATATATATATATATATATATATATATATATATATATATATATATATAATCATTTTCACCTTAGATGGACTGGCTCACATGAGTGTTCACTTCAGGGTCTCTGCTGTCCTGTCGGGGGTGATAAGCTGATAGCCCGATTCCCTTATTCGGCCAGGGTTGTGACCCACCACAGTCGACCAGTCATCTAGAGTATAATTCACAACTTAGGTCAACAGGGGCTTAAACGAGCTGAAGTCGTTCCAGCCCCGCGGAGACGATATTAGGACTTTCACTTACTTTCACTTACGAAGAGTTTGCGGTATGAGCCAATATACTAAAACGTTTCACTGCATAAGACCTTTATGTAATGATATCAAGAACAACAATACACATGAAACTATAATTTCGATAACTTTACTGTAACTTATGAAAATACCAACGAAAACAATAATATCTAAAGGGCGAAGAATAAGAGTAAGAATACACTTTCTTCACAGCCATTCTCCAGAATTATTTGATTAAGCCCAAATATTGTACCCATTATTATTAAAGTTATAAACATTAGTCTAAGCTAAAACATTATCTTACGTTTAAGTCTTGCGAAATATATTGGAGTCAAATTCAAAACAGAATAAAAACCAAAATAGAATAAAAAATAATTCGGAACAAGAGCAAATTGAAAACTAATGACATAAATAACATCAATGAAAATAATAATTTATGATCAACGATTAATCATTATTATTTTCATTGGTTTCCTATCAAACAAAAATACAGAGATGAGCAATAAATGCTTAGAAAAGAAAAACATGGTATAAATTCATTTAAATATTCACAACGCATTGCAAAGCAAGGCTGCAGAAGAGTGAATTAGAAAAATAAAATTCAAGCAGGAATTAAGCCGAGGGCTCGAAATTCTAAGTCATTAGCAGCAGTTGATTGCAGGTTTGCCGGCTTTGCTCTTTTAACATAAGTGGAGAGGCATTAATGATTGAGTATAAACAAAAGGGACGTCTATGAAATACTAAGAAAACAGCTTTAGGCTCCCACTCAAAATGTCAAAGGATTTTCATTCAATGAACCAACCTAAATTCCTATGAATTAAACCGTGTTTTTCTTTTTCCCCTCTTGAGTTACATATGCACACATTCATACGTACACACTTAAGCGCGCGCGCGCGCGCGCACACAAACACACACACACACACATATATATATTTTCATCATTATATGAGCGGCTGTGTTATATATATATATATATATATATATATATATATATATATATATATATATATATATATATATATATATATATATATATCATTATATGAGCGGCTGTGCTAAATGATTCAGATGCAAGAGCAAGTGATTTGTAGGCATGGAGGTCATGTAGTAAACGAGAATGGAAAGTCTTTTGTGTGTCTGGAAAAGACTTGATTGTCTGAATTGCAAGGTTTCCCAACAAATATAAACACAAAAGCGCACCCAGAGAATTTTGAAAAAAAAAAAAAAAAAAAAAAAAAAAAAAAAAAGCTTT
>JANJGK010000048.1:7004537-7014537 GCA_039081455.1 Macrobrachium rosenbergii
TCTTTATTTGTTCTTCATTCGGATTCAAGCGTATCCAAAACGTGTGAGAAAATCGAGTAGTTAAAACGTCATTGTGACGATTAAAAGTACATATGTTATCTCAGGAAAAGTGGCCATTTGATTCTGCATAAATAACAGTGACGCAAAAACACATCGTGACGACGGTGAAGATGGTCTACTGTTCGAGCAAAATATACATATCAGATTTACACTTAATTCCTTCTTGGTGGCCGAGTGGTTAGGTTTCGTGTGTGTGGATTCGAATATCGCCACGGACATTTGGGGTTCTATCTTTGTTCTTTAAATGAATTCATGTCTTTTTAGCGACAAGCGTATCCAAAACGGGCGAAGGAATCGAGAAGTTGAGAATCTTTGCCGGCAATTAATAAATCATGCGATTACACACACACGCATACACACACACACACACATATATATATCTATATATATATATATATATATATATATATATATATATATATATATATATATATATATATATATATATATACTTCACAAATTAATATATACGCCGCAATAACCCGCTTTCTAAAATGACAAACAAATTAATATATCAAGAACAGCTGGTCTATTGAGCTAATGTCCTTCCGATGCGTGTTTGCGAAGCCTACTGTAATAAAACATTTACAGTCAATGTATTATTCGCCAGCAATTGGTTAAATCATTCGTTGGAGCACAATATCATTACAAATTCAGTTAAAAGGGGCTAATTGCATCATAAACTCCTGGTATATGATGGCTGAGTCCGGTTTAGTATTGTATGTCTGTGTGAATAATAATACTAATAAAATTAATAGTGCACGAACATAACTGCGTTTCACAGAAAATGGATATTCCTTTAAAACACTCTATCTTCAAACGCGATAGTTCCTCGTTGGACTGGTCGCTACCGTTCTCGGCTAGCACACTGCAGGGCCCGAGTTCGAATCTCCGACCGGCCAATGAAGAATTAGAGGAATTTATTTCTGGTGACAGAAATTCATTTCTCGCTATAATGTGGTGCGGATACCACAATAAGCTGTAGGTCCCGTTGCTAGGTAACCAATTGATTCTTAGCCACGTAAAATAAGTCTAATCCTTCGGGCCAGCCCTAGGAGAGCTGTTAATCAGCTCAGTGGTCTGGTTAAACTAAGGTATACTTAACGTTTCTTCAAACGCGAACTGAAGGGAAGGATAGTTTCTTGCCCAACTCATGCACTGCAAACAGACCAAATATACAGTACAACTTATAATGTAATTGTAATCTTTCACGCACGTGTTCAGTACACTAATTACCTGGTGAATTTAAACCACTTGATCTTTGACCTTTAAAAAGTGAAACTCGCCCTATTTAATTACAAGGAAATCACTGTTAAAATAACATTATGAAATGGATTCCAGAAATATGTAGCCAGCTGAGAAGCCTCAGAGACCTAAAATTTGTAACCTTTATCTACCTCTGACCTTTAATCCTAGATAGATTTCCTAAAAAGATAATTATCTCCTAAAGTGTATTTGGTCTTTTTTAATCTAACAAAAATCGTAACATCAGTATTCACGTAATCCAGACAGACAGACAAACACGCATACACACAAACAGACCAAAATCCGAAAGAATAATGATCTTCAAGCAATTTTATTGAAAATAAGCCCCGAAATATAACTTACGTCGGTTTTAAATGCCTTTTTATGAAGATAAACGTCATCAGTGTTCATCTTGTCTAAAATCGCTGTGAAGCCAGCCAGAGAGAGAGAGAGAGAGAGAGAGAGAGAGAGAGAGAGAGAGAGAGGGGGGGGGGTGGGGGGAGGGGGGTTAGCAAACCGTGCTTGTATCCTTGTCAATTCGAATAACTTCACCTAATCAACTTGATGATGGAAGAGCAAAGGGCGGATGATAGGAAGCAGATGATAGGAGAAGGAGAAGCGGGAGAACGTGGGAGGGTGGTCGGGAAAAGGAGGAGGAGGATGAGGAAGAGGAGGAGGAGGAGGAGGAGGAAGTGCTGCTTCTATACCGGGTATTGTTCTCTAATCGCCGCCATAATCTCTTTCTCATTAAATGGCATAAATTTCGGGTCTGACGCCTCTGCTCAAAATCACCTGTCATTTACGCTAAGTAGCTCCACCTGGGCCCATGCTAATACTTTTATCCCATGTGGCATTAGCCGCAACACCTGCCCGTAAATCACAGGTTCATCAATTCAGACATATACAGGAACAATGCATCACTATATTATTGTCATAAAGTAGCTTAACGATTTCTAGGCTCCTATAGGGCTCGTCCGAAGGATTTGTTTCTTGAATGAGAGATTAAAAATAGAGCCAGTCCAAGGTAGAGAAGGTTAACAGCTAGTCGTGAAGAGACAAACGTAAAGGGCAGAAAGCGTCTGATGCGATGCAAGAACACTTAAGCTTATTCGTACGTACGCCCAAAAAAATATATATATATGAGGACAAGTTTTAATAGAATATGAAAACCGTATAAAACCCATATATTAATGCTTCCATTTAAAACAAAAAATAAAACAAAACAAATTCTAGTGCAATGTAAAAACAGTAAGTTAATCCCCACATAAAAAAACATATGCATAATCCTTCGAAACTGTTTACAGTGTGACGCACTAGGCAGATCTAAAGGCGTATACACACTCGTTGCATATCAACGTACCCATAACCCTATTGCACGGGATCGTATCAATGGGTGATACGCAATGATGATACGATAAGTTGATATCGCGTATCCGTGTGTCGTATCATCATTGGTGGTGCAACAGTGCCATTCAGTTCCCTTTTAACTGAACGTGACGGCAAAACACCAACAAAAGGCAGATCGAGCACTTCGCGTATCTTGTATCATATTTTGACACGCAACGGTGTAACGCATCCCTGTCCACACTGGTACACAACGATGATACGATACGTGGATATGCAACGAGTGTGTACGCGCCTTTATGCGGCAACCCTTACGGAGATATCGCAATACAAGATGTAATGTTTTTATCATGTGACTTATAAATGAGAAATTTGTTTACGAATCAATAAACTTGTAATAATAAAATGCTTTCTACAATGATTTTCTCCGCTTTAAAATGCTAAGACAATAAGAAAGCAACTGTGAATGTCTAAACTGACAGACAAAAAGAAAAAAAAAATTACCTAAATGTGTACGCAGTCAAAATATTAAACTTACAGCATGCCTTGTGCCGGAATATGTCACTGTACTGGCACGCCAAAGAATTCACTCCAATCAACTATCTACCTGTTCTTCAAATCTTCCGATGAAGTGCTGAAAACATTTTACGTTGAAGAATATTGAGGGGTGTGGTGGACCAAGAGAACAACGAAAGAGATATTTTTCATTTTATAGAACAAGGCCCCATACTACTGATATATAAACAAAAATATTTGTAGGACGTCAATGAAAAAGAGTTATAAATATAAAAAAACCAGACTGCTTTGCACTGTAGTTAGTTTTTTAAAATAATGAAAAAATTACGTGCTCTTTCTCTCATTAAAATAATAACTACAATATTTTCCCGAAATTATTTTCATAATCCTTTTTTTTATCTTCAAAAAATTAATACAATATTTTCATTACAACCTCTCTCTCTCTCTCTTTCTTTCTCTCTCTCAAAAATAAAAAAAAAATCTCTCTCTAAACCATTTCCCTTTTCTCTTACTCTCGCTCTCTCCACCTAAAAATCAAAATATCCCCTCTGGAACTACTTCCTCCCCTTCTCTCTCTCTCTCTCTCTCTCTCTCTCTCTCTCTCTCTCTCTCTCTCTCTCTCTCTCTCTCTCTCTCTCCCCTGCAAAATAAGTAAATTATCCCCCTCTCTCTTTCGAAAAATAAATAAATAAAAGCTGAAACATCATATCCTCGGAAACGATATCCCTGCCTCTCTCTCTCTCTCTCTCTCTCTCTCTCTCTCTCTCTCTCTCTCTGACGTTCAAAATACGACTCATTTTCCATAAAATAAAACGGATGACATAAATTCCGTACGAATGGAAGCAACGGAATCGAAATTGGATTGCCCACACTAATTGTACCTCAGACAAATGAGAGAGAGAGAGAATGCTGTGTAATGGATGCGACTATTACCATTTCGGAAAAAAATTACTGTTTCGAAAATATCTGCTGATTAACAGTGATGTCAAGTCAGCTACTGTTACACATTCGGCAATAGGTACTGATACTACTACTACCATTACTACTGTTGTTAATAATAATAATAATAATAATAATAATAATAATAATAATAATAATAATAATAATCAAAATTACCGAGTATTTATATACACCGAGCATAAATGGCCATTAATATGCAAAGCGACCTTTCACAGAACAAAATAAGTATTTGTGAAATAAGAAAAAATATATCCATCTGCACTAGCTTAGTTATTGTCGATTACTAGTAATGTCTGAAAAGAATTCTGGATAAAAATTGCATGCCAATGTCTCTTAATTTATTTAATAACTTGTATTAATACAATGCTGGAACAGAAAATTTTTACCCATAATTACATAACATCATTATCATCATGCAACGTCAGTATAAATAGATATATGGTTTCTAAATAAACAGACAATATTTCGAATGTTACAGAAGAGAGAGAGAGGCAATACTTGGCGAAGAGAATGATGATTTATTACTGAAGACTGTTTATAAAATGCATAATCCAAGAAGATTAAAGTCAGGGATTCGGGATCTATACCAATGCAACAAAGAAAACTACACTGAATAAATTAGTTGTATGCATGCCAAAGGGAAGCTAATATTGTTTGCATGAATTCATATACAAATACCCGATTCAGTAACCATAAAACACTTCAACAGAGGGATTGTATGTGTGTGTGTATATATATATATATATATATATATATATATATATATATATATATATATATATATATATATATATATATATATATATATATATGTGTATATATATACACACACTAAAGGAACGAACGGTGGGGACTGGATAATGTGTCTTTGCCTACGAGAGGGAATTAGTGGGGAAAAAAAAGAGAGCACGTGGGTTGTGGAGAAGGTAATGAAACTAAATGAATAGAAAATATCATGAAAATAATGAGACGCCTCTCCAAAGATGTGAATATGCGCGCGAGCGTGCATGTAAGTGTGCGTGTGTGTGTGAGAGAGAAATAGGGAGAATGATCTTAATAACACGTTAGGTTAATGAATGATATCCTCGTCCACTGGCCTAAATTGACCTTTATGAGGTGGTGGGTGTTATCTTGTTCCCTTACATCAGGCAAATATTGCTTCGTGATAACATTAATATTGCCCACGTGGGATGTACGAGATTTAGTAAAAGACTGGAGAGTGTAATGGTCATTTGGCTCGAGTACAAATGAAAGTGTGCACACAAATTGCACACACATATTTAGATATGTTTAAAACATGCTGCCACAAAACGAGACGAAAGCAGACACACGCCTATATTAAGAGGGGCCCTTTAAAAATAATGCGCCAATAACCTCGGTTTTGAGGGAATTCGAGGGCTTCTTATATTTCAAGGCTCTTTCGTTCTAACACCACTGGCACTTCAGCAGAGCAACATTCCTGTTGTCTCCCTTCCCAGCCTCCTACCTGAACGCCCAATATTTTACTCCTTTATACAACGAATTTGTCTTATAATGCATCCCCATGTTAAAAAATCTTATTAATAATCTAAGGCATTTTTCAAAAGTATGTAAGAGCTTTTCAGTCGAGAAACATGCCAAGTGCCATATGTAAAATATAATACATTAAATTAAAAATACTTTGGCCCAGGATGGCGCTTGGCATGTTTCTCGACTGAAAGGCTCATAAGTCCTTCCATCATCTTCTACCTCTACTTTTTAACACGTCACACCTTCTTCATTTCTACGTTCTTCTCTGGCCCTTTACTTCGACAGATTTATTTCCTGTAATGTAAAGACACTTTCCATTTATTGAGAGGATTGTTTCACCAATACCTTCTTTTATTCCATGTTTCATTTCTAGGTATTCTTGATCTATTTCACATTAATATGCAAAGGTTTTGCTGCCTTCCTACTCTAGCCTTCATCAGTTTAATTCTAAATCGTTATTTAAGCAAAAAATATTTCTTTTCATTACCCTAACACACGCACATACCTATATAGGTATGCGTATATATAAATTATTTATCTAAATCTCTCTCTCTCTCTCTCTCTCTCTCTATATATATATATATATATATATATATATATATATACATATATATATATATATATATATATATATATATATACATATATATATATATATATATATATATATATATGTATATATATATATATATATATATATATATATATATATATATATATATATATATATATATATATACTCACCTGAATATTTCATATTCACAAATATTAAGCCAAAAATGTTATTTAATATCCAATCCAGGTCAACTGAATATTAAATGAAATTTATGACGTGTGTGTGTGTGTGTGTGTGTGTGTGTGTGTGTGTGTGTGTGTGTGTGTGTGTGTGTGTGTGTGTGTGCGCGCGCGCGCGGAAGGGTGATAAGGGGTAATATTTTTTTCTTTACTAACGATTTTAGAATAAAAGCAAATCCAAAACACAAGAGCAGGATAGATTAAGAGGGCACCAGAGCCAATGCATATAAATGTGATCAAGAATGCCTAGCTGGAAAGATTCATCTCAATAAAAAAAATAGAAAAAAAAATAAAGTATCGTTGCTAAATATAAATGAAAGAGAGGAATTGTTTCTGCTATCCATTCTTTCATTCAATGTTTCCTCTCTGGGCGTTCTGGATCTATTTCTCATTTATATATATGGGTTCCACTGCCTTCCTAGCCTTGCCTGTTCTCGTGTTTTAACTTTTATTGTATTCTAAAATAATTATTTTCGTTCTTCACTCATAAAAACACACACACAAACACACTCACAGACACACACATACATACATATATGTGTTTTCCTTAGTTATATATATATATATATATATATATATATATATATATATAATATATATATATATATATATATATATATATATATATATATATATAAATATATATATATATATATATATATATAAATATATATATATATATATATATATATATATATATATATATATATATATATATGTGTGTGTGTGTGTGTGTGTGTGTGTGTTTTCATCCTTAAATAACATCAGACTCAATTTATCACAAAAATGACTTTAACTGTTAGACTGTAGCCTACAGTTAAACTCAGAGCCAATGTTAAAATAGGCAGGGGGAGCAGGATAAGCACTTAATTACTTAAGTCTTATTTAATAACTGAATCAAGATTATTCTGGCTCGCCCCAGAATAACGTGGTACACTTTACTATATTTTAATGCAAAAAAGTTGAACGTCCATGAGTGGTGGGAAGAAAAAAAATATAGGGTAATTTATTTCAACTCGAAATCCTCGGAGTTTTACTAAGCTAGACACTTAAACCCCCGTTTCCTTCTTTCTCATTTGCTCGCGTATTAAATTTCCACACGAACTCCATCCATATCATGCAACTGCTTTCTGAGATCATGATAAAGTTATAAGATATCATAACTAAGATTCTATAGAACATTTTCTCTAGAATAAACCCAAATAATGCCATGGCAAAGATATTATATGGAATAGTTATAAATATTATGACAAGGATATTAGGAAAATATTCTCTTGACAAAGATGTTCAACATTTTGTTGACGGAGGTATAAAACTTTACAAGAGGGATAATCAACATAACGCTATTTTAAACAATTTATGGTGGCGCTGTGCTATCACATCCATGAGCTGTGGATACTCTTATTGCAAGCAGCATTAACATGCACGAACGTCTCAAACAATTCATATCTGGAGCGACCCGTTCCGGCGACAGCATTATATTCTGATCTTCGGCTGCTATTCAGAGCAATTCATTTTTCAGGGAGCAATACGTGGACGAACAAATAACAAATCACTATGCCAAAAATGACATCCTATACATGATAAATGACCAGCAGCTTACGGTACAACAGTTAGGAGGAAATTGCATGCACAATTTTTCCAATGGGATTAATTGAATGCCTGTAATCCTAGGATTAATCTTGCTGTTTTCAACATCATTGGAAGTTCAAAACAGTTAGTTTTTAATTTTGGACCACCTACATCTATTGCCGGTGGGAGGGGGACGTGGGGTATGCGGTTGATGGTATTTTTCATTTTGTCCCCTGGTAAATAAAATTATTTCAAACGTTTTTGTCCTTTTTTGCACTTAAGACGTTTACTTTCATTGACTGATTAGGTTATATGCGTACATTAATAAAGCTTACAACAATTTGCTTCTATTAGACGGAAACTTTGATTTCGGTTGACATGGCGAACCACGGATTGCTCGGTCATATATATCCATGTGTTATGGATAGATTATTAATAATAATATCGTTTATGGTTTTGCTTTCACTTGCGCCGTTACCTTAGGTTGCCAAAAAATTAGTATAGATCATAAAATTTACAAATGAAATTGAAAATGTAAAAGATTCCATTTTGAACTCGAATAGTGTAGAGAAATATGGCTAAAAGTTTGGCAAAGTGGCCGTAAGGCCAAGAGGCTACAACTAAGAACATTAGGTTAAGGAATAATGATACTAATTAACGATATAGAAAAAGTAAAATATGTCTTGTGATTGGAGTAGATTTTTATAAGGAATGTCTTGTGATTAGAGTAGATTTTTATAAGGAATGTCTTGTGATTAGAGTAGATTTTTATGAGGAATGTCTTGTGATTAGAGTAGATTTTTATAAGGAATGTCTTGTGATTAGAGTAGATTTTTATGAGGAATGTCTTGTGATTAGAGTAGATTTTTATAAGGAATGTCTTGTGATTAGAGTAGATTTTTATGAGGAATGTCTTGTGATTAGAGTAGATTTTTATGAGGAATGTCTTGTGATTAGAGTAGATTTTTATGAGGAATGTCTTGTGATTAGAGTAGATTTTTATGAGGAATCTGAAGTGCTTCACTTGCCGAATAATAATCCAAATTGATATTTATTGTCAGACAGAAGACCACCTACATAAGTCCATTCAGAGCCACTACATCAACCGGGCCAAATTAATCCCATTTTCCATTTTTACGAGAACTTCTCTTCCAATTTCTCTCTCCGATCTCTGATTCCTGATTTTTCCCCAACGTGTATGTCTTCATTCCAAAGGCAACTCCGCTGTGATAACCACCAATCCCATTAAGGGGTCTTATGCTTTATTTTCTTCCTATGTTGATACCTACTGTGTCTTTTTCCACATTTCCTGGAGTCTCTCTCTCTCTCTCTCTCTCTCTCTCTCTCTCTCTCTCTCTCTCTCTCTCTCTCTCTCTCTCGTTATATTTCATTATTTGTACACCTATCAAAAGCAACAATCTTCACCCACATGCTTTCTCCCTCTCTCTCTCTCTCCATATTTCATTATTTGTACACCAACCAATAGCAAATATTCATTTAAACTTCACAAGAATATTGAAAAGTGGGACTTCTACTCCCCCCGCCCCTCCCTCTCTCTCTCTCTCTCTCTCTCTCTCTCTCTCTCTCTCTCTCTCTCTCTCTCTCTCTCTCTCTCTCTCTCTCTCTCTCTCTCAGCTAATTTTCAGTCATAGAGAAAGAGACATGACAACGCCAGACAGCAGACAATCACCATAGTAACAACCCAGTTTCCACAACACGATACTGGTGTCAATACCCGACGCTACGGTGAGCATTAAAGATACATTTTATTAGGCGGTGAGTTCATGGCGTAATGCTTCCATTATTATTCCTATTATTGAACAACTCCGTCACTACGATGAAGTTTGCTGTTCCACTAAGCACTAATTCCTAATTCTTTATTATTAAAATGTCGTAATTATATTCGAAATGTGCAAATTTTCACAAACATTTAATCTACCAAGGCCATCAAATTACAAATAACACACAACAAATGACAGAAACATACATGGAAAATATG
>JANJGK010000048.1:7021348-7038848 GCA_039081455.1 Macrobrachium rosenbergii
CCGTAAACACGTACGTGTAAACCTCACTTCTGTAAAAAATTAAAAGCTCATTAGCGATGTAATTTCAGGTCATTTCACCCTTTATCAAAACGAAAGAGCATAACGCCTTCGACTCTCGCTGCATCGCGTGTCCTTTGCTAAATAGGGAATGAGAACGACCTCCGCCGTCGGAGGTTAATGCCACCCCGAGGGAACCCAAGAAGTCGATGCTTGCTTTGATCAGACCCGGGGGGAAAATACGACACTGATATCTGCGTAGGAGTCTCTCTCTCTCTCTCTCTCTCTCTCTCTCTCTCTCTCTCTCTCTCTCTCTCCAGTAATAATATGCTAGGTGCTGTGCATTTTAAAGCGTCGTCTCGTACATACTTCGACAGGAGTGATTCACAAAAATCCCTTCGAAATTGTGAATGCGCCTGAACGTGTGCTTATGGGTTGAATAACAATTAACTGAGCCATGCAATCATACGTATATTTCTAACATGAATCGCGTAGTAAAGAGGACATCAAAGGCGGCTATATAAAAATTTCACACGTAAAGAATTTATATAAATTGCCATTCAAAAAGTTCACGTACTGGCACGCAACGGGCGTACAAACGCATACACACGCATAACAGATGTGTGTGTGTGTGTTTGTGTGTAAGTGGGAGCGGGGGAGAGGTTCAATATCAAGGCGACGGTCATAGATCTATTATGTAAATTTTATGATAAAGGAGATGTACATCTCATGGCCAAGGGCACCAATGGTAAAAAAGCTTTCGAAAGAGACAAGGTTGCAATGTGTTCCAACTGGGACTTGACAACGTCCATATCTCTTATCTAGCCTTAGCCTGCATTCAAGAGAGATTTGAACTTACAAAGAGAGCAGAAAAAAGTGGGATAGCCAATCAAAAAACAAAATGTGGCTGTTATTTGGAAAGTCGACAAAAGAGGGATAGGGTTCATGGTAAAAAAAGAATAGCTGAAATGGCTGAGTACAAATTGAGAAAGCGCCCGGCGATTGACAGACTATTAGAAGACACGAAGCAAAAGAGAAGCTCAAAAGGAAGGTCAGAATGAGTGGAAAATAAGATATGATGAATGTAATAACCTTCCTGAAAAGAAAACAATGATGCGATCAAGATGATATGCCCACATTATTTATTCTTACATAAACTCACATACATGCATACATACACATATTTATGACATTTATGTATACAAATACATATACATACATACACACACAACACACATGTACATACACATACACACACACACGCACACACACACACACACACACACACATATATATATATATATATATATATATATATATAATTATATATATATATAATATATATATATATATATATATATATATATATATATATATATATATATATATATATATATATATATATATATATATATATATGAAATATTGATGTGTCTGCGGGTGGTGACCGTGATGAAAAGTGCGCATTTCCAATGTACTTCCAAATAACAATCTGAATTCAGCTTTAAACATTTGGAAACGAAAATCTGAATTTCGTGCAATTAATTCCCAGAATTTTGCTACGCCCATTTTTACAGCAGTTCTCCTTTCCCTCTCCTAAAACCTAAAATCTATTTCAGCTGAGATCAAACAAATGTTACCGCCGCTCGCTTTTTACGAAAGTAAACGGGACTTCATTTTTCCTTGTACTTACCAGAACAGATGCGGAAATATTTTACATCGCATTTTGTTTTCTCTATCTTTTATTCGCTTCCCTCCTCAAGGGTGATGTACAAAGCTTCTGGCCTGTTCTATTATTCACAAGTATTCTTTATTACAGCGAGTTACTCACAACCCAACAGCCTGATGCCACAGCCACCTATAATTCACCTTTGTTTTAGACAGGAGCTGGGCTTTCCTAAGCATTATTGCATAGCTGCACTAATTTTTCTATTTGTTATGTGTTAAATATAAAGATAAATAAGAAGATAAACTGCTGAAAAATACTGAAAATCTTGGACCAGAACCACATTCTATAAGACAGTTTTTTTTTTCATAAAATATTTAAATTTTCACTAAGGTTAAAAAAATTTACCTCGTTCACAAGATGCGATGTTTTATTAAAAAAAAAAAATAGTCATTAGTCCAAAATTTAGCTCTTAATTACTCATTACAAAACGACCACAAAACCAAATTCATTTTCTACAGGACTTTTATATGACATCTTTTAAAAGTTCAAAATTTCTCTATGAATTTCGGGTACTTAATATTTACAGCCTTACTTCTATCTTTGTACTCGCACGTATCAGGTAAAGATAAAACGACCCTTACAGAATTAGACTGGATTTAATCTTGACCCTTAAAGTTTCCCACTTTTTTCTTAATTCTCAACACAGAAATATGGCTGAATCACCTTCTGTAATGCCTCTACTGCTAGGAAATGCATACGGGCCTTGATCCCCTCCAGGCGATATGTATCGGTGCTTCCAATCTCTTTCGACAATCCATCACAAACTTTTTTGACTCTCACCTCAAGGTTTCAGGATTTTTTTTTTTCCAGCTGATAGATGACGTTCCAAACACTAGTATATAACTTTCACAGAAGATTGTAACGTACAACGAGACTCTCTCTCCCTCTCTCTCTGTTTTCCAGTTAGTTACCAGTCTATCTACAATTAACTAACGAATTCAAACACAGAAATAAAAAAGGAATATGGGAAGACACAGTGAATTTTACGGCTATATTCAATCGATTCCGCGCTCCTGTGGGTGAGTTCGCCATTTGATCGGATGGCATAGCATTAAGGGACTGTAATACAGCCCATGTATGAACGGTTCTCCTGGGAAGATGATATTTGCTCCCCATCCAATGACACCACGCCTAGTCCTCCATATGCACGGCAGAAAGAAGTGATCGTAGCCTTTTGCCTACAAAATTTATAGCCAATTGCAGAATTTGCAAACAGATTAATAAATTTTATAATCCTGGTATAGAGTACAACCCGGACAATCTCTTCACACGATGTGAGAAAAAAAAATAAGCGCTAATGCAGGGTATGCAGGTGATAAGTAGTATATAATCGACAGACAGTATAAAATTCATACACCTCGTAACATAAACATGGTGGAAAAATTAAGCTAACGGAAAAATATAGCATATATACAACTGGCGACGTAAATGCCAGTTACAAGAAATAAAGAATAGAAAATGTGAAAGTGTAAAAAGCACTGAATTAATCATGAAAAGTGATACTGGAATAGGAGTAATTATATTAACAGCAGTAGCAGCAGTTCCAGCAGCCCTCAACGCCGCCAGTGCATCTCTTTTATAGTATGTTGACCTTCTACCTTTAGCAGGAGCTCTCAGCAAGATGACCTCTCTCTCTCTCTCTCTCTCTCTCTCTCTCTCTCTCTCTCTCTCTCTCTCTCTCTCTCTCTCTCTCTCTCTCTCTCTCTCTCTCTCTGACGTCCTTATCGACATACCTGATGACGTCACAACCCTAGGAAGTTATCTTACACTTGGATCAACGTCATATATTCGCCATTTGATCAATGTCAGCTTGAGTTCGCCCAATTTGTCCTTCTCTGCTAAATTTTATATATATATATATATATATATATATATATATATATATATATATTTTTTTTTTTTTTTTTTTAATTAAGATTCTTTCCATATAAAGAGAACAGTTCAACGTGTTTTTCTTCGGTTTCATATGAAAAAGATAAGGTTCCCCGTCAAGAATTCCAAATCATTCCCAGTGACAAGTTCTCACTATGCCAGCGACACAAACGCATATATATATATATATATATATATATATATATATATATATATATATATACATATATATATATATATATATATATCTGTGTATGTCTATATATATATATATATATATATATATATATATATATATATATATATATATATATATATATATATATATATATATATATATATATATTTATATTCTGGGGTTTGAGAATCCAGAGAAAAGACAAAACATCTAGGGGAAAATTGAGGGACAGGAAAATGGGTTTTGAATGGACTCAGCAAAGGCTAACATTTGCAGACAATACCGAATGACCATATATATATATATATATATATATATATATATATATATATATATATATATATATATATATATATATATATATATATATATATATATATATATATATATATTATATATATATATATATATATATATATATATATATATATATATAATATATATATATATATATATATATATATATATATATATATATTATATATTATATATTATATATATATTATATATATAATATATATACATATATATATATATATATATGTGTGTGTGTATATATATGTATATATATTATATATATAATATATATACATAATACACACACACACACACACACACACACACATATATATATATATATATATATATATATATATATATAGTGTATATGTGTCTGTATGTGTGTGTGTGTAATTTGAACATCAAAAGTTCTACCGAAGATGCAATGCATTACTACCCTTAAACGATTCTCCTTGTACTTTAATCAGTTATTTACATATTTATTTTCTTATTTATTTATTAATATAGCTTGTTTTTTTCTTTTCTAATAACTGATCTCCTCCTACTGCATTTCCTATTACTTTATGCAATTTCCTTCAAATGAACACCATATTCTCTGGAAGGCTGAATTTCAAATCAATGACCCCTGTGGGATATTTTGCATATGAACCGGATTCATATCCTGAATAATGTGTATATCTATTTATCTATCTATCTATCTGTATGTGTATATATGTGTGTTTGTGTTTTTATAAATTAACATAATGGTGATGGTGAGATAAAAAATAGGTATGTACCCAAAATAGGTGAATACAGGAATGTAGTACAGCGTGAACAAAAGATCGAGATGGGTTTTAGTACGCCTAAGTAAGCCAAGGTTACAATGTATGAAATGACTGCTGAACTATCTCTCCATCACGGAAGTGAAGTGTGGATACTGCATGTAGCTAAAAGAATGAAGCTTGCCGCTTGTGAGACAAATTGACAGCACAGTATTTGTAGCGCATATAGGACTCTAAGGGTGAGAAATGTGTTGGCATATGTATGTGGTAAAAGGCTGGCAGCTGAAAGGATGAATCTCAGGGCTCCGAGAAGGTTCTGTCATTTGGAAAGAATGGGAAATAATTGCTGGTGGGAAGAGCATACAACGTGGAAGTGTTTGCAAGGTGGAGGAGAGGAAGACCTACAAAGTGATGGATAGATAGAGCATAGTCGGTCCTAGAAAGAAAGGGCTTTAATAACCAAAAGCCAGAGCGTACATGCAAGTGCGTGGTGTAGTGTGCGTAGGGAGGGGTGGTCGATGAGCTGATGATGAGCCTTCTGTGTAGGTGAGAAGCATGTAACGTCGTGGAATTTTTCTGTGCAGAGGTTCATCCATGATTCTGCCCTGAAAGTATGAATGTGCAACTCTTTTTTTTTAGGCGAAAATTATTGATATTAACAAAATATATGTACGAATGTGTAATCATATTCTAAATAATTATAATAATTAACAATAATAACTGCATATTCTACCCACTCTTTTGCAAGTACACCTGAGTTGACGCAATCATGAACTAGTACGAAAAATGTTTGCCCATTTCTGCGGTATTTCATCACTGAAAATATTTGGCATCACAGATCAGCATACATTTCATTGCTTTCGATCTGATTTTACAGTCATGTAGCATGAAACAAAAAAATAAGACTAGTATAAAGTTACCGTTATGAAAAAATAAACATTTAGATATTATCATTTTAATTAAAATTGCTTTTGCACATTTATTGTATTTGGAAACTTCATAATATCCATGACAACAAAAGGGACTAGCATGCAGTTTCTTTAAAAAAAAATACAGAAAATATAATTTTGAATAAAAGGCCAAATTTCTAAAAAAAAAAAAAAAAAAAATAAAAATTTTATTCGACCTCAAAGACACCGAAGGAACTTAAACATAAACTTGAATGAATCTCGATAAAATAAGACACACATAATAGATTATTTACAATGTGATGGTCGTTAGTTTGGAAGACGGACAACACACACCATTCGGCCCTGCTGAGGCAACTTACCCGAGCACTCACTCTCAGCGGTGTTGTTCAGTGAGAACATTCACGTAAACAACTAAATCTGGAAGAGGTTCGGATTCCACAGTAATTAAAATCTCAGTATGACATAACACAGCACTAAATGAATGCGTGCAGTTCATGGTAAGGTAAATAATTGTTTCGTGCACCAAATCGTTCGCCCCACCGCGGGGAGAACAGACGTGACGGTGGCAGGTAGGCCCCTGTTTGTACCAGAGGAGTTGGAAGACCCTGACCTTCCTGGATGAGAACTACGTGGCAGGAGGCTGGAGATGCGTAGTAGAGATCGGTGGTATGAAAGCCTAGGAAAGGCCTGAGTGTGTGAAATTTCACAGAGGTCCTTTGTACCACATGGCTTTGGAGGAGATGATAATGATGGTGATGACACCATGCTGGAAATTCCTCAACATAAAAATGTAACGGAATGAAGTGAGTCTTATGCATGCAGTGAGGCGGGAATAGGAACAGTCAAAGTTTGAAAAGAGCAGGATGGGTTGGTTTTAATATATTAATTTTTGGGACGCCATTCTGACATAAACCAATCACTCAAATTTGCGCTCAATATTCTAATTGATAACTGGGTAAATATTCAGTCTGTTTAACATATTTTAAGCTCGAAAAGCACATATTTCAGGAATAAAACAAAAACGCGAGCATCACTATGAAAACTTACTTATGTAAAATAGCCATGCTAATTTACTAAGCGTCAATACAAGGGAGTATAATCCAAACATAAAATTCAGTTTCTGCAGGTATATCAGCAAGAAAAAGTAAGCAAACTGAGGAGATGGATGAAGAGAAAACCCTCACTCCCATTCCTACAGAGCAAATACCTGAAGTTAGTCTCACAACTCTACAACACAAGTGAGCCGTGTCGTCCTCAAAGTTATCAACACTCTCCAAACAACCGCCCCACCCCCGCCCCCATCCCAAACCTCTCCCGTTCAAATAAACTTCCAGTAGTTTTTGCGCGGGAGACCGAATTTCAACAATCGCTTTCCTAAACCCCAAAAAGTGGTTTCAGCTAAGATTTCTCTCGTTATTTTATCTTTTATTCCGATATATTCAAAACAACTTCAATTTCTGTTGTGTCCGCTTCGCATCACAAAAAGACTAGTGAATATTCAATTATATTGAGAGGACGCTGCAGTGAGAGAAGTGGTGTTTATGATCTTCCATTCCCTTGGTACTGTCCTTTTCTGCTGCCACTTTCCAAGCTTCATCTCTGTAACCGAGGAAAAGTATATATGAATAAGATCCAGAGAGGGCTGAGAATAACAATACTAATAAGAATAAAGATAAGAATGGGAGCAAGAGCATACTGCGCAGTGTGGTATAGATATAAGAGAGCTTTTCTATAGGAGCTTTGATGACGCGCTCTTTCATCCCATTTCTTTTGACTGCTTTCTTTGGGAGTGGGCAAGATAATGGCATTAGGTTTGCCGGTACAAATGCAGGAGTAAGGATACATGTAAGGGTACCTCGAAATTTTAACTATTCCACTTTTTCCAATATGAGGAAAAAACCAATCGTGAATGGTGGATTCAGCCACTGGTACCCAACTAAGTAAGAGAGACAACATTTTTTATGAAGGGAAAAATGAAAAGGGCGGATATCAAGAGTGGGATGACGACCGCCGTTTTTTAATATATAATAATAAAGCAATGTGAGATACTGCTCTTTTTTTTCGTGAGTAAATGCCATGGGATGGGCAGATCAACGGACTTTTCCAGCTCAGATCGCGAAGAATACAGGAAAAAGGAAAGGAAAGGAAGAAAGCTGGGGTAAGGTAATGTTTAGAATCCCGTAAATCATGGGGAGTGTACTAGCGTGAGTACCCAAACAAGATTATGAGAAACAATGGCACTGAGATTATCAGAACCAAAGGTGTAAAAACAGTATCTGTAAAGCCAAATATTTTAACTTGACAGGTCCTCATCACATTTTTGTTTCAGATTCCGTGAAAAGTATGGTCTGTTGTTTCCTTAATGGTTAAGTCCTATCTTCCCTACCCTGCCTCTTTTCCTATTACTTAGGCTTAAGTTAAATAAGGATCCTGAGGTACATGTCTCACATCCTTCACAATGAATACAAATAAGAATCCAAGAGCCCTGAATATAAGAATGAACGCGATGTAAGAGTAGCACTTAGGCCATAGCTGTACTTATGGGCACTGCATTTTGTTAAAAACAAAATCACGTCGATGTAAACGATCCATCTAAATCTCAACCAATGATTTATCTGTCTACCGTACTAACACAAGAAGACGAGAGACAACACTAAAAATTGTGCCCGAAACTCTTGCCTTTATAACATATGTGGAAAAAGTATTTTTTACAGATTATGAATGTACTCTACATTCTACTGTTATTGAAAACTATCATGTGCTTTCTATGTTTCTGACAGGACGTTATTATAAACACGTTTATACATAAAAATTATTACCTGACAAGCCCAAACAAAATTCTAAATCTCTAGCATCAACATTCAAACTACTCACGTACCGATTGTTGTGCTTCAAAACTGTAAATCTAAACTTCAACCTCCACATATGAAGATCAATCTCAGTTTATTAACCAATTATAGGTTATTCAACTAAATCTTTATGTATACATTAATATTTTCCACAATATGTAACTAAAATTATTACTCAGACAATATATCCAAAGAAGAGGAAAAAAAGGAGGAACAGATTTATGCAGTCAGATTAAAGCATTTGTTTGCTGTCGTAAGCCTAACGTTATACAGTCAATATAATACCTTGACTGGAGGAGAAGAACGAGTCATAACAAAATAGAAACTTCTAAGAACAAATATACATTACTGAACTGGTGAGTAATTTCCCTCACTTTAATTTTCGTCGGATTGTTTATGGTGCCTCGGGCTGCTGCAAGGTCGAGTCTGGACAAACTAAGCTTAAATAATTGATGGGATCTCAACGGGAGAGTCTACGAACCCAGGTCACGTCCACAAGATAAAATAAACACTAATAATGCTCTAAAAGAAATATCAACAAATATTTGAAAGATGAGGATAACTTCATTAGCAGGAAAGCACTCGGAGAGCGTACGCCCGTACTTAAAGCAACAGGAAATTCGTCATCACCGCCTCCAACGCCGCGGAATGCAAAGGGCCTCTTGGAAACTTGGACAAACACGTCTTTCCTGTGATTTGTCCTCCGCAGATCTCCACGTAATTCTTACCTCCCTTCGTATAGTTCTCATCGAAGTGCATCATGGTCTTCTAACTCTTCTGGTCCTGTTCCCCTTTCGCATGCGGTTTCTATCTGATTTCGAAATCTTATTCTGTCTGCCTAATGTTAGATTTGGCTTTTTTCATCTTTCAATAAATTCAGACTCGAGAGAACTTGGACATTATACATGTATACACACACACACACACACACACACACACACATATATATATATATATATATATATATATATATATATATATATATATAATATATATATATATATATAATATATATATATATATATATATATATATATATATATATATATATATATATATATATATATATATATATATCACACTAAAGATCCCAAGTGAGCGTTAGTCCCAGCATTTTAGTGGGCTAAAGTATCGAACTTAGAAATAGCTTTGCAAACCATGTTTGAAAAGCAGTGACGTGCTTCATGTTATGTATCAAGAGAAATGCGCAGAAATCACGCAGACATGGTTGTGAGTTCCAGTGAGTTGATCCTTCTCCTGGGACACCTCAGAACGAAAGAACTGGCGTTATTCGCTTGATAATAATAAGTTATAATGAAGAAATTTTCACACAAGCACCAGGAATGAAGTAGCTATTGCTTGTTACAATACAATGATCAGCGGTATGAAAAATTATTTGAAAAAGATATTAAAGAATGCGACAATTTAAACTATTGTACGAATCACGAGGAGCAAAGAGACCATTCCTTCTCCGACGCTCGCCCACGACAATAAGTAAATATTTTCAGTAAAAAAAATGGAAATATCAAGGATATTGTAACCTGCTATAAAAACTGTGATCCTTAGCCATAATACACACAGACAAAGGAAATGAGAATACACGTAGGACACTGAAAAGCAGAGTTTCAAATCATAAAGAAAGTAGGTACTGTACCCCGTCCGCTAAATATATGAAAAAACCATCTCCAATCAAACAGACTGAAATATGAAAAATAGACCTGTGATAACCACTGCAATACACAAGATAAATACAAAAGAAAGAGAGCAGAAGCCAACCAACTCCAGCGGCACTGGAAAACAGCAAGAAGAAGAAAAACCGCACACTGCAATAACCAGTGGGACGGTAATTACCGATGACATTAACCGCCACAATGTCAAGGCTTGGGAAGTAAAGCTATCTGGAAAAACGGCCTTTATGATGCGGCCCGTAAGTTACTTAACTCGACGACGCGCAAAGCGGGAGAGAAGCAAGATCCAAAAAGTCAGATTAGGGGTCAGTGGAAGCAACTGACAGAGACCGTCAGAAATCATCATAATGAGGGGTATTTATCATAACGATTTACCTCCGAGTAGAGTTGGTAAAGAGGAAAGGAATAAGTCGAAAGAAATACTTATATTATTCAAATTACGCTAAAACGATATACATTCGCATATATTATACATCTAGAAAACACTAAGGACTATCACGCATTGCCTTCAATTATATTCCAAAACGAAAATAACCAAGTTGATGACGATGAAGCTGCCGATAATGTCGGCCATAAAGGGACCATATCCTTCCTATCAGTCTTCCCTTGGCATTTACCTTAAAATAGCTTTTTTTAAATTCTATTCAGGAAAATAAAAGTCACCATAATGTTCGTCATCGTGGCTTCACTTAATGAATTTGCGGCACGTAATTGCTAATATTTCTTTTTTTAGCAGCGCAAGTCAACTAGCGCGCGCGCACGCATAATATATATATATATATATATATATATATATATATATATATATATATATATATATATATATATATATATATATATACATATATATATATATATATATATATATATATATATATATATATATATATACATACATATATACATATATAAAGTAAAACCATGAATAAAATCTTGCTGTTTATAACACCATGTACGACGTCATGACGAATATTTCTATAATTTTCTTATATATATATATATATATATATATATATATATATATATATATATATATATATATATATATATATATATATATATAAAGTTGTATTCGAGACTTTACTTGAGTAGTAATTTAGCGGCAGCCATGTTTTTAAACAAATTAATTTTGTCACAAATCTTTGCCTTGATATAGTCAGCAACATTGCCTGACAAAAAAAAAAAAAAAAAAAACGAAAATAGAAAACGTTTTTACTAACTAAAAAATAAATCTATTGATGTTTTGTATATATTCACTGTATTCACAACTAGTTCACCGTTTGCGAGCTTTTAATATTTGGTTACATCTTGTACTTTAATAGTGTATTGGATATAATAAAAATCACAAAAATACGAAAAATATACACCAAAATACATCACTTACTATTGACAATGAAACGTGATCAAGCAAAACTGAAGGTATAACGTTGACATGTGGTGAACACTTGGCAGCTGCTGCTGCAAAGCGTGTCGTTCTGTAGCATCTGATTTACTACTATTCAGACTGCTAGGAGTTTCACCTTGGCTAAAACGAAAATGTGGAATAGTTTGCCTAGTTCAGTTGTGGAATCTTTTGATGTCCACTATGTAAGCGCGGAGCAAATTCATCCCTGCTCTCTGCTGACGTCTCCTGAATTTCAGGTGTTTCGGTTTTATTTTCTTTTACCTCAAATTTATTCAATTATCACCTTTTTCTATAGTCTGTCTCTCTCTGCAGGCTGATATCACTTTGGAACCCTCTTCGGTTGACTCTGTCACACAGGTGAATATTTAAAGAAAGATATGGAAAGAATAACGTGCCGTAATAAAAGAAGACACTCGTAAATGTTTAAATGTTTAATGAAGCAATGCACAACAAATTTATAACAATCAGCGTAAAATACTCACTGAAATCCCACGAATGTCTCCGCGATTTATTACTGCATTATCATAATTTATTTCTTTCTCGTTACAATGACTATACCATCGTATTCATGTTCAGCTGTATTTCACCGACGAACCAAAATACGTAACGAACGATCCTGGTTAAGAAAATAAAACTTTTATTGGGTAATCCATCTTGCAATCGAAAACTCATCTCAAGTGATCAGATCTTTCCAACGGGAAGGAGGGAAATGCGCCGAAAAGATTTATACGGAAACGCCTTTAAATGGATTATGGCATCGGTAGTGATAGATTCACAAGATAAAAATTACAACCATTCCGATGAGAGATAGGTCAGTGCACCTGATACCAAGTTTCCCTCAAGAACAAAACGAAATCGAATCCATTTATCTGCGATCCGGTGAGCCATAAGGATCAAGACCAGCAATATGCTGCTGCCTCGTGTGCGATATTAAAATATAATAAAAATCAATTATTCTGACGTGAAAAAGAAACGTACGATATCAAGACACGGAATAGCTAAAGGAAACACAGGCGGTAGTAGTAGATAACGACCAGTAACTGGCCCCAGCAACTAGAGTGGCCAAAAAACCACTTTTAAAATGGTCGGTTGATATTCGAATGAAGGACATGCATGTAGGAATTCAGTGTCAGAATGAAAAGGAATTCAGTGTCAGATTGAAAAGGCATTAAGTGTCAGAACAGTGTCAGAATGAAAAATCAAGAGGTGATAATGAGTGGAAACAAGGGTGGTGAGAAGTGTGACGCTTTAAAATAGTTACAGACTCGAGCCATTTAAAATCGGCAGCTCTATATCCCCCTGAAACAACCACACAGGACCATCAACTTGCAAGAAAGAATAACCATTCAAAATGTAATACTGGAGGCACGATGTCTCAGATAATCACTAATTTCTAAACCTTCCCTAACCTTCCGCATATAAAAATATACAAGAACAAGAAATGCAACGTAGAAAGAATACGCTAACAATCCAAATAATCCGAAAATCAGAGACAATAAAATAATACAGAATAAAAAATAGAGGCGCTGAAGCACTGCAGTCACGTAAGGAAGAGAAGCATCATTACCATTTTAAATGTATACGCGCCCTAACCCACAAGGAGAGTAACTTGTACGTGTGTGAAAAACAGAGGGAAGAGAAAGATGAAATGTGAGAAGCATACGAAAATATAAAAGCTTCCAGCTAAAATTAACATCTGGGCGTCGGGAAAGAATGCTCGGCTAGCTTAACGATGCCGTACGAATAAACAAGCTAGAAAGCCGTGTTTCTGGATAAAGATGATGGAAGAAGAAGAGTCAATATTTCTACGGCAGTCGACATTTTAACAACAAAATAAATACTACTACTACAACAATTACTATTACTACTACTACTACTATTACTACTACTACTACGACTACTACTACTACTACTACTACTACTACTACTACTAATAATAATAATAATAATAATAATAATAATAATAATGTGTCATTCTCATCAATCAAAGAAATACCGACGATGATGAAAGAACCCGCAATGCCGACAATGATTCTGCATTTAGCTCAAGGCCAAGAGGAAAATCTGCATAAGCATGTTCTGTCATAAAAATAGTTGAGAGAGAGAGAGAGAGAGAGAGAGAGAGAGAGAGAGAGAGAGAGAGAGAGAGAGAGAGAGAGAGAGAGAGAGAGAGAGAGAGAGAGAATGATCAGACGCAGACAATGCTATGAAGAATTTCAGTTCCTTTCCAGACACAGCAACACTTTTTAGCCGTTAGTATGGCTCTTAATCTTGTTGCAGTGGATCTTTTAAAACTTTTTATTTTAATAGTCGCTTGTACATCTTTGAATTCTGCTTCGTGATATTATATCAATGTTACAAAATTAGGATTTTTTATGGGTCCTTATGTCTATTACATAAATTAGTATTGAAAGACTTTTAAACAAGCTATTTTGTTTTCTTGTTGAGTTTTCGGATAGTTATTGCTATAGATTCTTCGCATGTAAGCATTCAAGTCAAGGTGTAAGCCATTTCATTCAGTTACCACGATCCTGAAACTGCTCTTCTGTTGAAGTATAACCATTTAAAATAACCGCGTCTAATGGTATTTGCTGCTAAGAAATTCGAACAGAATTAAAATTATCTTTCTCTGGGGTGGTTGATTCCTATTAATCTCAGAGAGAAAAAGAACAAGAACAGTCAGAAAATGGAGAGAAGGAGGCCTAGGATGAGGAATGTTATCCTTGATCGCTTGAAAAAGAGAAACATATCAGTAAGTCAGCCTCAACTAACTTAGAAGGAGCACACATCCTGAAGATTTCACGGGAAAAAAGGCAAATTAGAATATATTACATATAATAATACATAACAAATACTTATATATTGATCATAGAGCACCTACAGTTTCTTGTAGAGCACATTTAAACAATATACATACATACACAGACATATATATAATATAATACACACACACACACACACACACACACACACACACACACACACATATATATATATATATATATATATATATATATATATATATATATATATATATATATATATATATATATATATATATATATATATACACATACACATATACCCATTTAGCATCAATCACCAAAGAAGATAAAAAACTGATATGGCAATATTTCGTTCGGAGACCAGGATAAAGTTAAAACGCCAGAACTATGTAATTCTAACTAGACTTTACAGCACCGCCTCATATATTTTTTTAGATTCAGCTTCACATTGAAAAAAGGAGTACAATAAGGGGAGCACCACAACCATCCCTTCTCTTCTTTTTTCTTTTTTTTTCATTACTGTTTTTTTTTACACTTCCCCTACCCCACCCACTCAAAGAAAAAAAAAAGCCACAAAAAGACACAAGTGTTCAGTGTGGAGCTGAAACTGGCTGTGGAATTTCATTATGAGGTTGTATTGCAGGCTAATGAAACCCTCACAGGAATCCTGATGAAAATTCGTCACGGCTTGAAAAGGGAGAGTATGCAAAACTACACGGATCGGGAAAAACGGGTTCCTTTCCATTGTGGCAACTGCAACCCATTTCTTTGAAAGATATCAACTGACTTACTTGGAAATGAGAATGCACGGAACTCCCTCACTTTGCTACTGAAGTTATACTAAGGTCAAAGGAATCATTCAAAACTATTAAGAAGCAATGGAATATTCAAAACTACAAGCGTGGGGTATCCCCTATTCCATTATGTGTCTTACAGTCTTACAGTTCGTTCGGGTTTTCGGGTTGCCCCAGGTCCCTCAGTGTGAGGCACCTTGGATGTCTACCAGAGAATTGCTAATGCATCTTCCGGTATATTTTGCATCTTCCAATCTTGGATGGTCTGGGATGCAGCTTAGATATTTGTCGAGCTTATTCTTAAACACATCTACGCTCACTTCTGATATGTTCCTCAGATGAGGTGGTAATGCATTGAATTATCGCTGCATTACTGATGCTGGCGCCTAGTGGATTAATGTCCTGTGTGCTTTCCTTAGTTTTCCTGGTATAGTTTTGGGAACTACTAATCTACCTCTGCTTCCTCTTTCTGATGTTTTTAGCTCCATGATGTTTTCGGTAATTCCTTCTATCTGTCTCCACGCTTGCATTAGCACGTAGCGTTCTCTTCTCCTTTCGAGACTATATAATTTTAAGAATTGTAGTCTTTCCCAGTAGTCTAGGTCCTTAACTTCTTCTATTCTAGCAGTAAAGGACCTTTGTACACTCTCTATTTGTGCAATATCCTTTTGGTAGTGAGAGAGAGAGAGAGAGAGAGAGAGAGAGGAGAGAGAGAGAGAGAGAGAGAGAGAGAGATTTCTTGTCTTTGATAATGCTGGGATTACGATAGCTCAGTGTCTTACTCGTACGAACAGCCTCTAAGAGAGAGAGAGAGAGAGAGAGAGAGAGAGAGAGAGAGAGAGAGAGAGAGAGAGAGAGAGAGAGAGAGGGAGAGAGGCGGCGGGGGGTGAACAGAATATAAGACAGACTGAGCCGGATGCGAAGCAATTAGGCAGAAGAAGAGAGAGAGAGAGAAGAAGCGGCAATACTAACACAAAATACAAGAGAAACCGCATGCAGGGAACCGAGCGAATCAAGGCCACTGAAGGAAGAGCGACCATAACCCGTGAAGAGGACGAGTAAAACAAGGCGAGTCCAGACCATCATCACTAACAATATAATTTTCAAGCAAAGGGAACATAACTGAAGGCAGAACATTACTCCACCAGCGCTGGAAAGCGCTTTAGCAACAGGGAAGCAAATAAGAAGGGGCAGTGAGAGAGAGAGAGAGAGAGAGAGAGAGAGAGAGAGAGAGAGAGAGAGAGAGAGGAATAGGCTGGGGGATAAAATAGTACATAATGACAGAAAAATAACGAATAAGGAAAGAGACTGGTGGGAAGAGGAGGGACACGATGGGAGGAGTGGGGTTAGTGGGAAGAAACTTTGATGACACAGCCCCGAAGGAAAAATTGTAGAAAATTTTGGTTCCAAAGGAAACCGATACTTACACTGAAAAAACGACATGCCGAGAAACGCGGTAACGAAAAAAGAGCAGGTCTCTCTAAAAATAGAGCAAGAAAATACACTCATGGTCTTATATATAAAACTATATACATACACGCACACATATACATGTGTGTGTGCATGTATGTATATATAATATTTCATCTTTGCTGTTTACCCTTCACGTGTATTTTATAACAAAAACAGTGGTCAGAGGTGGAAGAAAAATTTTTTAGATTGAAATAAGGATAGAAACTTGAGAGACTTAGAATATGAGAATGAAGCTGTCTTAATCAGCAGATTACCCCAAGATTTATAATGCTTGCTTGAAAGAAAGTACCATATATCTAGAGAAAAGACTAAATAAATACATCTGAGAACACAGAAATAACGAGGAAAGAGTAAACACAATGGGGCGAAAATCTTTTCATGGAGAAAGGATTAATGAAGTTGAAGCTTTCGAATATTTGGAAACAATATCATCCAGTACAGGTTTTTTGTGTTGGAGTTTGGTGAAAGACAAAAAAAAAAAAAAAGGCAAATCAAACAATGTGCAAAATGAATAAGATCTGGAAATCAAATAGACTAAAACTGCATATGCACAGGTGTTGTGTGTGGATATTTGTATTCAATCATTCAATGCAGGCCACATTTCCACTACGAATCTATTAGTTTTGTTCAATATAGATGTAATATATCAAGATTTCACAAAAGCTAGCCCCATCAGAGGATTTCTTTCTTAAACGAAAAAGAACAAAATAACGTTAGTGACAAACATAACAAGAGCAAAAGGAGAAGCAACATAAAG